>NJDC01006541.1:63576-108952 GCA_002245475.1 Calephelis virginiensis | reverse complement strand
TACTTAATTACTAATCAAAATAACGCTTACAGTGATTGGATATGTACCCGGTTGGCGATAGGCTTGCCACCTATCACAATGAGGGACTTAGTGTTTTCGGCTAGTCGTGGGTGTCCTGATCGTGCCTCCGCCTACCTCTTCGGGGATATGGGCGTGAAAATATTTACATCAGTCATTCAAACACAACTTATAACAATAATACTACACGTTTATAAAACCAATAACATGAACTGTGTCATTGGTTGAGGATCAAGTTTTAGACATTGTTTAGTAAAACACGTGTTTAGCAGTCTCTACTTTTTTCTAGTTAGATGTCTTGTTTACAAAAAATAGACCAAAACCTCTTTAAGTTATTTTGAGAATATCTGTATTAAATATATTTGATATTTTCCATCGTCGGCGCTTGGTAAAACTTCCAAATGTTCATATTTTTAAAGAAAGAAACACTTGTACTGTTTTACTTATCACTTATAATTTATTACTTTGTAATTAGTAGCCTACCGGTTTCGCTTATACAGCATCATCAGGGCTAAAACTTAAGTTTTAATAAGCGAAACCGGTAGGCTACTAATTACAAAGTAATAAATTATAAGTGATAAGTAAAACAGTACAAGTGTTTCTTTCTTTAAAAATATGAGTATTAAATATATTTCAATTACATAAATACAATTAAATACTTTTCGTTCACGGCTGATATCAACACCCATTAGTAGCTTCAACAGACAAACGATCTTGGACATGGATCATTTTTCTTTCATGCCTATGCTTTGGTGTGATAATTATCGCTACTCAATCTATGACGACAGTTTTCCTCAAAACTAAATTAAGGCTTTAATAAATTCACAAAACTGAATTTCAATACTTTTATTACATAGTTATGTTATTTCACATATAACGTAACAGATAAACTATCTGAGTGTACCTCATGAGAGTAATTACGTGTGATGTATCGTGTTTAAGTATGAAACACAGAGCTCGCGGGGGTGCTTCTAGCGGGACAATCACGGTATTTTCAGATTTTTTACTTTCACCAAAAATGTAAATAAAAAATCTAGGCAATGCAATTTACTATAAAGTAGGTAATTACTATTTCTTTCGTGCAAAATTCATACATTTATAATGAGCCCTTCCCAAGACAAAATGCAATTCGTCTTTAAAACAGCTTTTCACGTTTTTGTGTTGGTAAAATACTTATCCTATTAATATTATAAATGCGAAAGTTTGTAAGTATGGATGTTTGGATATTTGTTACTCTTTCACGCTCGAATGGCTGAACGGATTTGTCTGAAATTTGGAAGACAGATAGATTGTGACCTGGATTAACATATAGGCTATTTTAAATCCCGATCGCACACCGGGTTTCTGTGAAAACGCGGGCGAAGCCGCAGGTAGCAGCTAGTTTAAATATAAAACAATAAAATTCGTTAATGAAGTTACGTTAATATTTTAATCAACAATTTGCCTGCCTGCTTGCCGAAATAATCAAACTGCCTTACTTTTATTCGAGCCACGTAGTCCCCTAAATTATGTGACAGATGAGGTCCAATGCTGATAGTTTTTAAAATTATTTTAAAAGTAAAGTAACAATTCAGAATCCTAAAATTAACCACCACAAAAGCTTTGGGAAATGTAGCTAAGAACCATCTCGAACACGTTAGCTTTCAAACTACAAATAACGCATGCAAATAGATCCATCCGATCAAAATTTGTCATGCCACAGACGGACATAAGCCTACACAGACACAGACACACACACACACAAACACCTCGTTTTCTCGTTTTTCCTCGTTCATGTGAACTATGAAGAGAAAAAATGGAATTGATGCGCAAATAGGAAAAAAATATTTAAAATTTTCTTGTAGTACTTTATTTTTATGTCTTAGACTGTGAGTATTTATCAAAGTCAAGAGATAGGAAGGTCGCCAGGACGGCTGGCTAATAATAAGTTTCAAAACTTAATTAGGGCAAAAAACTAAAACCTATTTTAGGTAAAATGCGAAAGGGCATGCTCCGCTGGTTCGGTCATGTGGAAAGAATGACAGATGAAAGATTGACAAAGCAGATATACAATGCGAATGTGAATGGATGTAGGTACCCGGGGAGACCAAGGCTGACATTTCACGATCAGATCAATCGGATATTATCCGAGGGTGGTGTCAAGAGTCTCCGAAACCGGCGTGTTTGTATGAAAAGTGTTATGAATGTGAAGGAACAAGACAGGTTTGTCAGGATCGTGAGGTCTGGCACTCGATACTCTCTGCCTACCCCGTAAGGGACTTGGCGTGAAGATATATATGTATGTATGTACTAAAACCTATAACTATAAGGAGAAAAATCTATATTGAAACAAAATCTATCCAATTGTGAAAATAAAACAATTTTTTATAAGTGTATTTATTTATTTATGTAGTCAGTCATCACAACGAGCACTAGGCCCGCCGGCTCTCCGCTTCCCGCGTGGCACATTCTCGCTTATCGTCAATTACAATTGTGACGGTAATTTTAATTTACCTATAACTTCTAAAATATTTAATGAAATCATTTACCGTTACGAGCTATTAAAATATTCATGAAAAGCTGAAGGTCACTAATTTATTTAATTTGATAAAAGTTGATACTGCTTAAACGTCTTCACGAGATGACAATGAGGTTACTCATTATAAAAGTTTTTAAAATTCAAAATGGGTAAGGTAAGTTATCTTTGAAAGATAAACAAATACCTAACGGACTTAAGCTCATAGAATGCAACAATACGTCGTTTTATTATTATTTATAAGTCTCAAGCTGGGTCCAGCTTAAAGTTTCGTTTCGGACGCGACTGACAGCCGCGACTTACTGGAAATCTAAATAATAATATACTATAATAATAAATTTCACTGGACAAGGTACACAAATTGAATCTAACCCCAAAGTAAGCAAACTATGTGCTTGTGTTATGGGTGTTAGTCAACGATACCAATACATAGAAATACTTAAATAGATACCAGAATAAATTTAATAAACACCCAGACCCGGAAATGCAGACATCTAAATGTTCATCACACAAATACCCGCCCCCGTCGGGAATCGAACCCGAGCCTCGCGGCTGATCGGTGTTGTTAGGCGTGTACGCTAGCCACTCGACCAACGAGGCGGTCTATATGATAATGAAACAACACTGAGCCTTGCAAACTTTTAGACGTAGGTCACGGATGTGACCTTGAACATTCAGACGTCCGAAAAATATCTGGTGCGCTGGATGTTAATGTTCGCTGAAAGCGTCCGCGTGCGCGTTTATTGGTGCTACGCATGCTACGCGCACCCATGGATGGTGACTGCTTATTGCTCCATCGTCTGTGTACTCATAAAATACGTGTAATGTGTTTAAATGATGGAATTTGAACAAAGTGCATAAATTAGTGTACGATAGCGCAATAAATGTGTATAATATTTTAACACAGTAATGATAGTACTGATACTGTACTGATTTGATATCTACTGATTCTAAATTCTCAGTAAAGCTATTCGGGTGAAATTATTCCCTAACAATTTCAAAACATCAAAAAAAATAACAACACTCTTTCAATTAAAATCTGTCGGAACTGGGGAGTTTCACACGTTTATTTATTTAAGTGTTTGAGAATCTAATGCTGTCTTATCCATACAAAAAGCGGTAGCTGACGTTAACCATGTTTCTTACTACTTCTCTCTGAACCATTTCACGGATTATCGTTTTACAAAAAATGTCTGACAAACTTTCTGGCTCATGTACTCTAAGAAGTCCTTGACACTTACTCGTACGGGATATTTTCACATATCACTGAAAAATAAATTAAATCACTTGCATATACAGTTAAATCCAATTCAACTGTTTTATAGGAAACGAATAAAGAGGATTTAAAAGGACGATATTACCTGAGCAATTAGAATTGTAAATGAGCGTATAATTCGACAGTCCATTTAGCTACGGCCATGTTTATCGTTACGGAAAGTAAGCATCTGTGCGCAGAACAGATAATCGTATTTGGGCTTTGTTTTGACATTTCCAATGATCCATCCAAATTGAACACAATTAAAAATAACGCAGTGTTACAAATATAAATTCAAGTATATACAATTGATTTAATTTATTTTCAGTTTTATACTTGCCTTAATTATCGAAAAATAAATATAAAATTATACTGTTATCTATAAAACTAACAAATAATTATTCAAATAAGCCACCCCGAAGCATTCCCGGTGCAAAAGTACCAATGACACTAGCGGCATTACCACGTTGGATGGCCAGCGCGAGTCTTTGCACCAAAAATGAGCCTGAGCGGGTGTCATGTCCGTTATCTCGGAGCCTGTGCCCTAATTCGTAAATGAAGCATTTAGCTTCATAGCACATTGTTCCCATCGTCTCTACTGCAATAGGAATAAACAAATAGGTATTTTTCAGAGCTGCATATTTTTGTTTTTTTTTACATGCTGCATCCTCAGCAGCCGCTGCGGGTGACAATGTAGTACGATTAAGATGACTCGCAGCAAAGTATATACAATTGCATTTTTTTATCGTCTTGTCTTGTATCACGAATATTGTTTGTATTATGAATTTAAAATTTTTATTCGAAATGGCTTATTGGTATTTAATCTGACAAGTTAAAGCTTCATGTTCAGCTTTTAGAACTAACTCATACTAACCGAACACTTTTGTTAACATCGACTGTTAAGTTTTGTAGAGGCAAAGCAATATTCGAAGCGATAGCTATCGACGCAAGGCACACAAGTTTAAGGAAATCATAGATATTACAGATTTTTTCCAGCTAGCATGTTTAAAACTACAAAATCTTTTCTGTTTACCTTTGTTCCCAGGCAGTAAAGCTTAACTCGCTGGAAAGATATTCTTTTTCCACCCTGACGTGGCGACATCACTTTTCAACAAATTTTGATTTCATCTAGGAGGTAGAACTGTTGAGAACAAAGACCTGGTGCGACTGACAGTGATAATAATAAAAGTAATCGGTAAAACGGATGTTGTATTTATAGTAGAGGCCAGGACTTTAATGTATTATAAAAAAAAATGAATAAATTTGCACCATGCCGTAGCCTGATACTGGAATCTAAATATATAAATCAATTGCTGTTAGTTAGTCTTGCTAAAACTCGCGAACGGCTGAACTGATTTGGCTAATGTTGGTTCTGAATTACTTCTTCAAGTTCAGGGAAGGTTTAAAAGATAAGAAAAATAGAAAAACAATGTTTTAATATTTTCCATAAAAACTGAACGGATGGAACGAAGTTCGCCGGGACAGTTAGTATAAAATAAACGAAGATATTTCTACTAAATTGTTTAAAAATTTAACAAGGAAAAATGTAAGAAAAATAAAGGTCCATAACTTTCAGATTTTAATTAAATTCTGTAAATCCATAAACATATTAAAAATGTTAATAAAATACTTAGAATAATTTCTAAGTAGAAAATGTTTTAGTCAAAATTTTCATTAATAACATTTCTTGAAAGCGTCGGAAAATTGTCGTTTTATATAAAAGTATCAGCAATAAAATTTGAAGTGGTCATAAATTTCCTAAGAACTTGGCGAGTCCCGGGAGCCAGAGATTAAACCCGGTCGGGCGACGTCGCCACCTGGTCCAACCTGCCAACTTTTTGTTCTTTTGAAATATGCTTACGACACTTTTTCAGAACATTTCGTCTTAGATGCTTAAGTCTCACCTGTAACGACCGTTTAATCTCTTGGCACATATCCAAAACTTATTCTTCGTCTTTCAAAATGATATTTAAAGGCTTTTTACTTAAAGGTTTTATTTTAAGTCGGGCAGAAGTAACTGACGATGAAACTTTAAAGGCGTCCTATTTTTTAATTAGTAATGAGGCAAATAAAAATATTATTTTGTGACTAATTCAACACTTAAATAAGTCATTGAGGTGTTACTGTGTTTACTTTTCATTATACCAAAGACATTTTTATGGGATGTGCACTGGGGGTGTCAAATTGTTTACAATAGGATCATACATCATGAAATTATGCATAGCATCATCAGACGATTTTAATGGAAGCCATGAATGATGTCCGTGGGTACCACAAAAGAACACAATTAAACCTCTATTCGGGGACTTCTTAGTTTCCAGTTTCATCTTATTCCCTTTGATCGCATCCACCGTAATGCATCTGGAATTATCGTGACCAATGTATCTTCAATCGGCTTGGTCTTTTGACTTTACGCAGAAACGTTGACTCCTTTAGTATTTTCTATCGTATTTATCATGGGGTTGCTAAGAAATCTGTTAAAATTGCCACTCCTGAATTCTACATGCGAATGTAGAAGCAATATCTACTTAATTGTGGAATTAAGTTTCGCCGTTAGTATTTTTTTTATGATATTGGAAGGCAAACAAGCAAACGGATTTTCTGATGGTATGAAATTCATAGCGACACCAAAGGTGGTAATGGTGCGTTGCCAACCTGTGGCCGGGATGTTAGAACTCGAGCAAAAGTAAATTTACCGGCTACCTTACCCTTCGAATCGGTACACGTCATAATGTGATGGCGGCAGGAATAGGTAAGGCGGTGGTACCAATCCGGGCGAGTCGCCGCTAAACTTTACCACCTAGTAGTGTTCCTAAAATATAACAACTAGAGGACGGGAATCCAACGGTGAGCATTTTGGTGTTCAGCACCGGAGACCACTTTTCATTAGTTGAATCGCTGGCTTGTTTGTCTTCTATTCTATAAAAAAAAAGTAAAAAGTGACCTAGATTAAATCTACCAAGATAAGTCTGCACAGATCCTTAATTTATTCAATAGTATAACATGATCTTCCCTCGAGAACCTTGTAAGAGTGTTCATTAATGTAACTAAATACATGAGTTTTATAACGATCTGTTTCTTTTCAACTGGTAATGTTGTGCGCCATATTCCCTTCTCCTGATATCTTAAAACTTTATTTTATGCTAATATAAAGGTCAAACGTATATTGAGTTTCCGCGTGGCGGTTTTACCACCAAAAAATATTTAATACCATTTTACCGTAAATATTTTAATAACATTTTTTAGCTGAAATAACGGACACAATTTAACTTTTTGTTTATTTAATTTTTCATTTATTTGAACTTGCACTAAAAAAATTCATGAAAAGCTTGTACATATTCCAGCTTACTTATCGCAAGCATATCTATACGGTACCCTATATAATATAATATAATATATACTAGTCATTGCGGCGTATTAAAGTTGATTCAATTTCTCGTTAAAACTTGTTGAGGTATATTTATATATTTTTGAGAATTTTTAACACTATTTTTTTACCTAAGATGTAATAAGTTGATATAATGGCTTCGGATAGTTTAGAAAACAGTTGAATTTATTTAATGGTATTTTTAATTAAAGTAGTAAACCTAAAATTTTATCGTAATGAACAATCTTTTTCTTAAAACTTTAACAAAACACCTTGTTTTTATAAAACATTAATTAGTTAATTAATTTTAATTAGTGTTGTTAGCAGCACATATGTTATTTGATATAGGACTTCTTAGAATAAATTGCTATATGAGTCTTATAAGTCAGTCATATTACCGTTCACATCTACGTCATCTCATTGCTGGTAAGCAATATTCTATAACAAATATTGCACATGTAGGTATTTACAATAGTACCAAAAAGTATAATTCCATTACTCATAGGCTCATTTTCACTTTTATTGTCAGACACATCAGTATCAGTTCCTTGGCTGCAAGTACTAAGATGATTTTTTTCTACAGTGTAAAATTTTATAATCGAAGTTGGATTCCTAAACAATACTTAAAATCCAACGTTGTTCGCATTTTTAATGATTTACTGTTACGAAGTTGCTGAAAATGTCAATACGAGCTATATATATATTTTTAATTTTTTTGGGTCATATTTACCCTTTTCGCGTTTAGTCACGCTTGTTCAAAATAACAATATTCCTCGGGAAGAGGCAGTCGTTAGCACTAGCTGCTAAAAAGTGTGGTAATTTGCTTAAAATATCGATAGCGATCGCCACGTTAATTTAAATACAAAAATGCGTTTTTAAAAATAGGTACCCATTTAGAAAGTTGGTAAAAATCCTTACCAAGTAAGACTTTACTCAGAATTAAGTATTTAAGCGACCAAAATATTCATAAATTAAGTGAATTATATCAATTTATTTAATTTATTTAATGAATTATTTAAAATAATTTATTTTTCAGGATACTTGATGGTGTATCTCATCAGCTAAAGCAAGTCAATGGCCGGTACTCCGCGGTAGCTTCAGTGACGCTGCTTGACGCTAACCTTCCATCTCCAGCAGAATTCATCTGCACCTTGAGGATACCTCAAGCAAAGTACGCAGTAAGAAAAGAAGCTATATATTATCCCGGTAAGTGTTTAGAAAACCATTACTGTGAGCTGCAACAAAATAAAAAATGTAAGCCCCAGTTCATCCATGAGGAAGAAAATATCATGATTAGATGGAATAACCATTGCAACTGCTCACTCGGATTCCCGTTGGTCTATGGTTAAGAAATTTACATAAAAAATGTAGCATCTCTGCCTGATGTTGGCAAACCATTTTGAATATTTTTCGTAAGAATAAATTTAATATTAATATATAATCAGGAGATCCATGTGCTTGTTTTCCTTTCTGATTTTAAAATTGGATCAAGTTGTTTTATTTGTATTCTCAATTTATAAGTAAGTATCTTCACGCCCATATCCCCGAAGAGGTAGGCAGAGGTACAACCAAGGCACCCACGACTAACCGAAGACACTAAGTCCCACAATGTGATAGGTGGCAAGCCTATCGCCAACCGGGCACATTTCCAATCCCGATCAACATTTTTTATTAAAAAATTGGAAAAATCCAATTTTCTTTGTGTTGGCCGACCCGGGATTCGAACCCGGGACCTCATGCAGTCAAGTCCAACCTGAACCGCTAGACTACAGAGGCGATAATCAATAATCTCAATTTATGAAAATTAAAAATATTAAAGATCTCCTGTTCCTCGAGCTCAATGAAAATATGTTCTGGTGATTCCTGTGCTAGTGAAGCTCTACACAGTGGTTTGTTCTTTGCAGTATTAAGCTAAGTTGTCTTTAAGTGAAATTTAAGTGATGTCTCTTATATGCTTAATCTTGAGCTATTTTTCGAAAAACATTTAGAACGCAAGAACCACTTGCACTTACTTTCCTAGTTTAAATTTAACAATGTGTTACCCAGGGATGTCCAGGCGGCTCCCAGTCTACTATTACAACGGTTTGCTCAACAAACAATTTTTATGCATTTTTATGCTACAGCTATTAGATGTTCAAATGGCTCAGATTGTTAAGCCTCGTTCTCGTAGGCCTTGTGGTTGAAATGGTATTAAACATGATAATCATGCCTTCGCTTTCCTAATTTTAAAAACAAAAACAGACAACTGAACAAGTACGAATAAAGATCATACCCTTAACTATTTTTTTTTTGTTTTTGTCTTTAGCAATCTCATCTTATCATCTATGTTGTATCTGCTATCTACTCTAATGAGACATGGAAATATTAATTTGACTTTGATTTTCATTAAAAAAATAAAACTAAAAAGCCAGCTCCTCCATAAATTGTCAAGATTATCAAAAATAAAACTCAAACAAAAGCAAATTGTTCGTATTATACTAATAGCCGGGCGTTGCGTTTTGCAAAGAAACAATAGGAGCCTCTGAATGTAATTTCCTTGTTTTTTGTTGAAGCAAAATTTTAAATTATCCAACGATATAAAACTCCGGCGGTAAAAACAAAAAGCTGTTTTGTTTATTTAAAAAAGAATTTTAAGCGTTTTGTAATTTTCGTTCAAAAAAGGATTCGAGCGCAAGTATGATTCGTATGTTTAAACAAAATTGGATGGGTTGATCTTGCTCGTGCTTTTTATATCAATTTTCGTATCGTTTAATGACTGTGACAATTATTCCAATCCTTATTTTCATTACATTGGATTTGACATCCCACATAAATAACTGAACAAAGAGATTTGTCGTTATTTTCATGGCTTAGGGCCTTGATATATGTTTAGAAAGCAGTATTGTCTGAAATACAAATTCAAAATATAGAAAGCAAGGTTTAGTTACTTATACATCACCTTTGACACCAACACTATTTTCTATCAGATGAATAGTACGTCATAAACCATTCACTCAAAAACTATCAAGACTTTACTTGTTTTTTATCAAGACTGAAAACAAAAAAAAAGTATCTTCACGCCCATATCCCCGAAGAGTTAGGCAGAGGCGCAACCAGGGCACCTACGACTAGCCGAAGACACTAAGTCTCACAGTGTGATAGGTGGCAAGCCTATCGCCAACCAGGCACATTTCCAATCCCGACCAACATTTTTTTTATTGGAAAATTGGAAAAATCCAATTTTCTTTTTGTTGGCCGACCCGGGATTCAAACCCGGGACCTCATGCAGTCAAGTCCAACACCCGGACCGTTAGACCACAGAGGCGAGGAAAAAACAAAACCGAGAGAATAAATCTTGGCGCAGTATTATTATACTATCGACTACGTTTAGGAATATAGGGATGTAACGATTCAATTACCTGCTACAGCCGTAATCGTAATGTAATAATCTTGATTCATGAATTATTGTGTCACTGCTTATCGCTACAGACGCGTACCGATTATTTAGACTTGGTGGTAGGGTCCTGAAAAAGGTAAGTCGTTATTGGTCAACTGGCCCAATAATGTAATATGTAAAGCGGACGCAGATTAGCTTAATCCTGACGCAAAATCTGTATATTTTTTGTAATAGATCAGCGAACAGCACATAGATCTCGCGATGGTGTGAGACAACCGTGGCGTAACGGCACCACAGATGTTACAGGTGCGACGCTGTCCTGCATCCGGGATGTTAATCCTATTGTGCAAGTCTGTCGCCTACCTTACTCTCCGGATAATAACGTGACAGAGTCATGATGGACAGGAATAGTTAAAGCGGTGGAAAGCACAGAACTCTACCACCAGTCGTCTTTTTGGTACGTACCTATATTTTAACCAGTGCTCACCTATATACCTGCCTGGCAGAGAAACAGATATTATATTCTATCTATTTAAGAGGATCGGATCAATACAGAGAAAAAATAAAAATGTAACCGATAGCTCATAAATAAAAATGAATTTAACTGTAGATACCAGGTCATCGCATCAAGCCTGAACGGATGGAGCGATATTGTTAATTCTTATTATGTCAGGAGAAGGTTCGTATGAAAAAAAATCTATACTCATAGAACAAGAAAATGTGTGTTGGCCCACTTCTTCCCATGAAATTTCTATGTTTGACGAGCTGTTTTTAAGTAAATACTTTCACAAAGGTCAGAACTTAATTTTAGGGTAATAGTTACTATAACCTGATTGAGCTCAAATTTAATTAGTACAGTCAAACGTATTGTAATAACAACATTTCCGAACTCAATTTGTATACGGAAGAAACAAAAGCTGTAAAATAAAAAAGTATTTATATATTTTTGTTATGGCATAAAACAGTAAACAAAAACAATGTTTTCCTGGTGATAAGACACAACCATGGCCTAAAAACGCCATAGATATTATTGATTCATCGTTGTTATAAGAGCAGGTTGTGTATTTCAATGAATTGAGAGAATTTCTCTTTTTTTTATTTTTTTAGGGCCTATCAGCACCACACCAGAAATGCCGACAGCAGCAGACATGCAGCTAGCAGCAGCTGTAGGATCAAGAGGTAAATATTAATACGGACACAATTGAATATACCTGAGCTCCTTACACGTCTAACTTTGATGAAATCTGGATTTAAATATTATTTATTTACATACGAAAAACAAATTACAAAAAAATGTTTCTGGATTTATTACACAAATTAACCTTATGCTAAACGAATTTTTCACAGGAAGAGTAAATTAATAGCAAAGTAAATTTAAGAAATATTTAGACCTAGAAGTACAGATATACAAATAGCTTGCAATCAGGAAATTAACCCAAGCCTTACGACAGTTCGACTGGTTTCGGATGTCTTTCAATGTTTTGTGCTTTCGTCATATATATGTATCTTAGATCTTTAACATGGCGGTCAATAAATATTAATAAAATAGTAAAAGAATAGTGTATGTACGTTAACACTTTCCCAAAAAAATGCATCTAGATGACTTGAACTTGACTGAGAAAGTTCAAAATAATTTATTTTAGAATTACGTTTTGCATATCTGTATTTAACAAATATAATATAGACAAATCCAGGATCGAGATAGGTACAAGGGAAAGATGGAAAATTCCGGAATTGTCTTCTACAAAAAAGGTCTGGAAATAGGAATGGAATTTTCAAAACCTTAGCTACAATGGGATTATTATACACAGAAGAAATTGCGGGCATTATATTTGATACTATTAATATATTTTAACAAAATACAGCAATTAACTTTGGTCTCAATCATGAACCTAATTGATGAATAAAATCGACGTAGTTTGAACAGGGTTTGAACAAATAGGGGTTGGTGTTGAATTCAATATTTATCTTGACTTTAAAATAATTTGCTATCAATCTAAGATTTTTCGATTTCATTTGCAAAGATTTAAGTAATATTTACCAAGTTTTCAACATCACTTAAAACAATAATATTGTCAATTCTTTTAATATTTTTTAATAACTTCAATAACATAGGTTAAGTGAACTTGTTTGTCTGTTCACGACTTTGCCTTGTCCTATGATCTCAAGCAACTGGTAACTTTGCCTACGCGAATTCTGGATGTGGGGAATCATACGCCGTCACTGTTAGACCTTCTACTGACCTCTCATCCAGAGAACTATAAAGTCCATGTTGATGTCTTCTTGGATATTTCAACCACTGATTAATCCGGAGTGCAGTGTCCATTACACCCTGCGTATGGCTACAACCTTCGGCCCGACGTCGAGTGTGGCATTATAAGTCAGAAGATTGGGACAGGATACGATCTTTTTTTGCATCTTACCCATGGAGGCAGATTTGCTTCTCGCAGATTCATCCAGACATCGTTGCTGATACTGTCACTGATGTGGTGCTGCAGGGTATTGAACTTCATATTCCGTTCTCTTCAGTGCCTATTGGTGGCTAATCTTAGCCTTGGTTCAGTCGTTCCTGTAAGACGACACTTAGCTCTAAGCGAAAATGCTACCTTGCCTGGGCCGCAGCACAAGCTCGCTTAAAAAAGAGTATAACTCTGCCTCTAGATCTTTCAAAAGAGCCATTTCCAAGACAAAGTCTGAGCACATTGGCAAAATTGGCAAGAAATTAGCTCGCGTACCTTTGGTATTAAGAGCGGTCTGGTCTCTCGCCAAGGCTGCCCAAGGAAATTCCACGAAGCCATCATTACCATCTTTACACCGGACTGATACCTCGCGGGCCCATGATGTGAAAGAAAATGGAAGACCGCTTTAGTACACTCGATCCCTAAAAAAGGTGACCGCTCGAATTCGTCCAATTACCGGCCTATAGCTATAACTCTCTTGCTTTCCAAAGTTATGGAATCCATAACAAACTGCCAGCTATTTAGGTATCTAGAAGAGCACCAGCTGTTAAATGACCGTCAATACGGTTTTCGTCGTGGTCGTTCAGCTGGTAATCTTTTAGTTTATTTAACACACCGATGGGCGCAAGCAATGGAAAGCAAGGAAGAAGCATTGGCTGTTAGTTTGGACATTGCGAAAGCCTTTGATCGGGTGTGTCATAAGGCGATTCTATTGAAGCTTCCGTCTTACAGTCTTCCTGAGAAATTATGTAAATGGGTCACTAGTTTTTTGACGAAGCGTAGCATCAAAGTCGTTGTCGACGGTACGTGCTCGGATTTCAAGCTTGTCAATGCTGGTGTTCCCCAAGGCTGTGTGATTTCTCCAATTCTGTTTCTTCTGCATATCAATGATATGTTGAAAATTAGAAACACTCATTGCTAGGCAGTTGACACTACTGGAGAAGCCTTATATTCTGGCCGGCGTAATATATCTCGTGAAAATGGAAACCCGCAACCAACTTGTGTCAAAAGTTGACAATCTTCTCTCTTAAATTTGGTTTTGGGAACAGCAAAATCTGTTGCAATTTAACCCCAGCAAGTTTGCGTGTTTTCCACTAAAAAGACTCCCTTCGTCGCATCTCCTCGATATGAGAGCGTTTCCCTAACTGCCACAGCCTGCACTGGTATACTTGGCGTTGACATTTCAAGTGATGTTCAATTTCGTGGTCATCATGAGGAGAAGGCTAAAATAGCCTCTAAAAAACTAGGTGTTCTCAGTAAAGCGAGACAGTATTTCAAGCCGACCCATCGTTTATAACTATACAAGGCAAAAATTCGGCCTCATAAGAAGTACTGTTCTCAACTCTGGTTGCTCCACAGTACCAGATCATTCCGTTTGACCGCATTCGACGTAGAGCAACACGAATTGTCGATGACCGGGCAATTACCAATCGGCTTGATTCCTTGGCGTCACGTAGAGGTGTTGGGTCTCTCAGTGTTCTCTATCGTGTGGAATGCACTGAGGAGTTGTTTGGTTTGATTCCAGCCGCTGATTTCCACCTTTGGACATCGCGTCAGAGCTTAATGTATCATGCCTATCATCTTGATGCGTGATCTACAACTGTGCGATTCCGAAGACATTTTTTACCTCGCACAACAACTTTGTGCAATTAGGAATCAGTTACCAAGGGCGATATCTCCAAACAACTATGACTTAGGGACCTTCAAGAAAAGAGCGTACTCATTCCTTAAAAGTCGGCACACGCATCTGTGATACTCCTGGTGTTGTGGATGTCCGTGGGCGGCGGCGATCAATTTTCATCATGTGACCCACTTGCTCGTTTGCCTCCTCTTGTATAAAAAAAAGAAATTTTCATTTGGGTAGCTAATGAATGTTTAATGTATCTGAACGAAATACTTGAATTATTAATTATTGAGAAACCCCCATTCTTGTGACAATACCAAATGACACTCAGACCTAGACAAGTAGATTTGTCATAAAAATGCTTGTCCTTCGTGGGAAAAAAGTAAACAGGACTGAAATAACTCGCAACTTTAGCTATTGACTTGTAAGCAACTTTTGTTTTATAATTTTATCTTGATCTTTGTAGCGGTATTATTCAAAACAAGGACTAAAGTAAGAGTTAAGTGAAGTTGATATCAATTAACAAAAAGGTAGCTTTGGCGTCAATTCCTCTTAACCACTATAATGGTCTTTTTCGTTATGTTTGTATAAAGTTGTATATCCAAAAAAACTTGTACTATATACTTTTCATTTCATTAAGTATTTTCATTTAGTAGAATTATTCCATTCTATGCACTCTATTTTAAATGATGAATTTAGTTCTTTTACTACATATAAATAAAAAAAATCATTAAGTATTAAAATCAGATAGTTTATAAACGAATGACTTATTACACTTATTTCAACACAGTAATAGTGTAAAAGAGCTAACACTGTTCATTAAATACATTAAAAAAATAGTTAGGTAGTTTAGGTGAATGTATATTCCATTCTCACATGGAAACAGCTTACCCAATTTTAATGAATCTTAGCATTAAAATAGATCACTTAAGCCACTTTACATCGCATTACCTAAGTTTATTTTAACCTTCATTCCCTAACAGGCTTCCGTGGAAGAATTAAATTTTATAAGCTGGTGAAATTGCAAGTGCAATATTAGAAATGATAATATTTTAACTGTTACTAGTGTCGACAAATAAAGTTGATCTCTATATATTATTGTTAGTATTACTGTATTCGTTACAGCAAATATTTACTCATGACATTTTGTTGCAGGAACAAATATTTGCAACGCTTTGAAGATCACACTCCTGTTAACTTTAATAGAATTGATTGTATCGTAAACGGAAATACGAGGATAGATTTAAAAACGTGAGTTTTATTATTTATATTATAGAAGTATTTAAAAAATATAGACGTATCTTCACGCCCTTATCCTCGAAGACGTAGGCAGAGGCACAACCAGGGTACCCATGACTAGTCGAAGACTCTAAGTCTCGCAACGTCAGTATCGCCAACGGGGCAGACATCCAATCCCGAGCAACTTTTTTTTTTATTAGAAAATTGGAAAAAAAAACACATCATATTGTTGCCCGACCCGATAATCGAACCCGGGACCTCATGAAATCAAGTCTAACACCTGGACTGGTCTAATACCACAGAGGACTATCCGATAATTTACTGGACAGGTGATGGTGTATTTTTATGGCTTGAGACAGCGTCCAAAAATCATTGACTTCCTTATGATTAGAGACACAAATAACATATAAACAAGGCAGCGGATCCCTAATCGAGCAAGTTGCTTCCCGGTACGCTACCACCAGTGCTCTTGTTGAAAATAGTCTATTTAACCTATGCTCGCCTCTAATTAGATACTATGCTGAAAAGCAATTGGCCTATTTTACCCAGAGGACCCAGACTAACACTGGCAACAGTCATCACACTCCTGGACGTAATGTCTTCATCTTACGCTATTTATTTTATATAATTTATATAAATTTTCAACAAATTTATTTAAACAATATTTTTGTTACAGATTTCATCGAGAAACTAGTTGGACTATTTTGATAAAAAAAGTAAGTCGTCTAGTCAGAGAAGACTAAGATATTACTAAAATCGTGAAACGTACTCGAAGAGTGGCAACAGTTTTTTCAAAATGTTAACATTTAAAGCTTTTATGTGTTAAACTAAATTATTGCTATGTTAAAAATAAAGTAGTTAAATAATTGTACAGTACTAAATGAGTTTTTCATATTGTCAAAATATTTTTCTTAAACCAATTAGGTATATAAAGTGTAAATATGTCATCTGTTTCAAGAAATTGTAACTTAATTGTGTAGATAGCATTTTTGGGCCTAAATACTTCAAATTGTTAATTTTTACAAATGCTTAGGTTTTGGTGCTGTGAAAAATGTTTTTCTTCACATTTTTTTTTATAAAAGAACATCCAAGAGTTAAAGTAGATGATTAAGTATACAATGTTTCGTTTTTAAACAAAGATAAGTGTGATACTAAAAATGCATTATATTTAATAAATAAATTCATTATAAATACAAAATAAGTTAGTCTATCGTTTACCATTACACAAGCACAGTTTAGGTATCGAAACACATTCAACAAACACCCAGTCTTCTATCAGGAATCAAACATCATCGACGTATATGCAAATCATGTAACAAAGTAAAAAAATCAATAAAAAGTTACAAAATTGTCGCTCAATTATATTATATGGATTAGGTCAAGTTATACATAGCTTAAAGCTTCAAAAAGCTGGGCAGACAAGACTAAAAACAGCTTGTTATAATTTATTAAAACCTTTTCCACTCAAGCTTTATGTATCATATTTTATTTGAAATTGAAGCACACAAGATTATTGTAGGGTACCAGCATACTGAAGTTATTTTTTTTATAAATTGTAGCCTATATGTTATTTTGACGTATAAACCATATTCTTTTAAAGTTTCAGCAAAATCCGTTGAGTAGTTTATGCATGAAAGAGTAACAAACATACATCCATTGTCACAAACTCTCGCATTTATTATAAAATCAGTGGGATAATATTTATACCTACACTTTTCATATAAGATTGGTTGGTTGGTCGAACCGTGTAAAGTTTATTGTGATATAATTACTTCATTCTAACAATTTGATAAATTATAACTTATCGTTCAAAAGTCAACAGTCATTTGCAAGAAATAAGATTAAAATATTTAGCTGATGCTAGTTACCTTTCCATTAGACGCCGTACTAGATCTTCCTAAAACCTTTATTATATATGAAATAAAGAAATATTATCACCACATTAATACCATTATACGTACCTATTGTAATAAATGTATAGTTTTGCGTGATTTCACTGTTCGTTCTAGTTGGCGTGTCGTTCATATTCCGTTCTATAATTTTACTAATTGCTCTATTATAAGCATGAAAGACATGTTTAAATATTTCTAAAGATAAATATTATGTTTGTATCGACCTGGTAAATTAGAATAATACAGAAGAAGAACACATACACAGTACAGAATACAACACAGAATAAGTATAACAAAAAAAAAACAATCTTATTCTACAAACTTAAACAACTTTTTTGTAAAACTCATGATATATGAACGTCTGAAAAGTAAATAAAATACTGCAATAATTGTAATGTGGATTCAGTATGCAATGTACAGTTGTTTAGAGGCAGACTAAAGAAATATTTTATGTAATGGAATTACGCAAAGTTTCCATTTTTGACATAAAATTAATGTTTTACATTTAAAATTAAACTGCTATTGCTTGTTTTCATAAAACTTTATAATGTTATAGGCACTATGTTTTAAGGTATACAAAGATAACAGGGATAAATCCCTGCTTACTTTGTGTACCTTCAAATTAATTACGAAATCTAAATTTTATCAGTATATTGACGATATACGTATGCGTACAAACCCTATATTATTTCGTTAAATTTTTAAAGAGAAGGATATACCTTCTGTAACAGGGTATCGATTGTTTATTTTGAATGTTAGTAACGATTCTATTTAATAAAAATACGGACAATATTAATATCTAGATTGCCCTTATTCATATCCTTTTTATGTAACAATGTATATAATGTCTGATTGCCTATGTCAAATATTAAAATTTGTTAACTAACATATTATATAAAAAAATATTTAAGCTTTGCCAGAATTGATAACTTAAAAATCCTTTATTAAAAACCACATTGTATTGAATATTTTGATTTTCATAACTAGATAAATTAAATGTAAAATATAACTGCGAAGAATATTTTAATGTATTTGCATTCAAATCAGAAAAAATAAGCGTAAGGAACTTGGTTCCTTCTCGAAATTTCTCAACTTAACTGGATTTGCACAAGTTGCAAGAATCACGTTACTGAAAAAGAAATATTTTTCAATCATTTAGATTATACATATACTTAATGTTTATTAAATGTATACATATTAACACAATCACTATAAAACAAATTATCTACTTCAAAATATTTCCAAACATAAAAATAATTTAGTTAATTTAAAAATAATTTTAATTTAGTTGTAGATAAAAAAAAGTTAAGCCAAAAAGAAATAACCAAAGTTAATGTGATTTAATTGCACTTTAAAGTTATCTTTAATTTGCCCAGCAACATTATTCTAAGTTAAACTTGTATCAAATTTCATTTTATTGGACTTATATAATTAAAATAACACTAGTTATTATCCATGCCATAAACCACATCTTAAAGTTTGTCCTCCCTATCACAAAAAAAATCTAAAAAGATTGAGCCCATCTTTTCAACTATTTCCACAATCAATTTTATCAAAAATTTAAAACGTTTCAAAAGGACAGTATATCGCATTTATGTTAAGATATTAACTGCTTTTTTGGAATGCATTACTTCTATATTATTTTGTTACTTGTCAATATCATCGACAATAAAATAAAGTATAACAATACAAACGCCGAAAACTAATTACCGTTACAGAAACTGCCGCGATCAAAGTTCGACATTGGAATTAGGACAGCAACTATGCGGACTTGTGGAACTTTGTAAACAGGTCTATATAGATTATCAAAGTAATTTGTGGTAATGTCATTATTTTAGGTAATGACGATGTTGTGTTTTATTTTGTTTTTGGTTATATGTTTTTAAAGTATATTTTGCCTCCTATCAAAAAAAGATTCCTAAAACTGCTAATTTTGCACGGAACTTAGAATTAAATAATTAAAACACAAAATGATGTTGTATCTTGCTTGTAAAATATTACATTATTTTAATAATGAATAAGGGCCCTGTAAATAAATGTATGGAATTCTATTAGAATAAGAACTAAAAGTTTTTGTTAATATATTAAAATTGCTGTGCATACCGCTGTTTGTGGATAAGATCCAGTCACCTTTTTTGTGAGATTTCTTAAATAAATGAAACAGTCGTTGTGTATCACTTCTTTTTTATAACCCACTATTTTCTTATTTTGTTTTGTTTGAAGCACCTTGTTAAACGCAAAAAAAAAATTTCAGAGGCTTTGTACCAACAACTACCAAATAACCTACATTTTAGCCAGTGTTCATCTCTTATGAGCAGTCTGGCAGAGAGTCAGATTTTCTAATCTACTCAGCGGACCCGAACACAAAAGAACATCCCCTGTGTTGGTCCGGGCTCCTTTGTAGAACAGACCATCTGCCTTCCTGCTAGGCACCTCGTAAAAGGCAAACACGGGCTTACCGTCACTAACACCGTGACATCCTACTAGGTGTTAGAGTTTCACAGCAACTCGCTCGGATTGATATCACCGCCATACCTATTCCTGTCGCCATAACGTCAGTCTTGCCGTAGACGTGTTCCGGTTTGGAGGGTAAAGTAGCCGGTAAACTTACTATTACTCGAAGCCTAACTTCCCGGCCTGAAGTTAGAATGCACCATTACCACCTTTGGTGTCTCTAGCGGCGTGAATTTCTTACCATCAGGAAATCCGTCTGCTTTTTTGCCTTCATATCATAAAATATCATAAAAAAAGAACACCTGCGGAATTTACAGTTCAAATTTGTGACTTTTGCTAGATTTTGTATCAGCACGTTATCTGTTTTTGCTAACATTACAGTAGTTACGTGAACGTTGTAATTCAGTCTGGATTCTACAGGGTCGTGAAAGTTATGACAAAGACTCAATATTCCTCTGTCTTGTTCCTGTGTCAATAACACCTTTGGTGTCTATAAATGACCGTCAGAAAATCAGTCTGCTTAATAGTTTTCCAATGTCAAATAAAATGTTATTGATAATTTGGTGTGGTTGATATCAAATGTCGACAGAATTGTTATATTTTGTGGTTTTGACATATTTTAATGGTTGTGTATCTTTAACAATAATTTCTAAATTGGTAAATATTACATGCACAGAACAATAAATTTTGGAGTGCTTATCTGTTTGTCTGTTATAATCATGACCATTTCAGACCATTGTCCATCGATTTTTGCTACATTGAGAGATATTTGTCTCATTTAACATAATTTGTAGAGTACGTTTAATGGACTTAGTAAATAATGTAATATATTATAATAAAAATTTCAAGCCATGCGAGCAAACCCGTAGGCAACGGCTAGTTAATTTAAGGCCAAGGCTTCATTGCGTGCCGTGCGTGCGTTACGGCCAGTTTAGACCCGTAGACCTTCATCAAATTAATTGAGACTTAACATAGTGATTTTTGTAAAGGCCAGTGTTCAGCGATGAATGATGAAAAATCAATAGTGGTACATTTTATGTGGATGGATATGGACAAACACAGATACAAGGTGAGGACCTAGGTTGATTCCACAATAAAATTGATCAGGTCTCCAGATTTTAGTCTCCAAAACCTGGTTGTTTGTGTAATGAACACATAATATATGAAAAGAATACATAATGAACGTGGAAGAAGTTAGGCATTCCTGCGACGATCGTCACACTTGGCACTCCATGCTACGAGTATTTACTTCCACGAAATGGACTTGGCGTGAATATTCTTTGTAAATAACAATTTCGTTATAAGAAATCTGTGAAAATGGAAGAAAATCAGTTTAATCATATTATTTTTTAAAATGCTTACTAAGATTTTTTTAAATAATTATATCGAGTATCTAGAAATATTTTAAAAAATCCGGGTTCCTTGTATAGAATAGACTATCTGGCAGTTCTTAAGATATGAGCATAGGTTAAATAGGACATTACTATTAAGACCGCTGGTGGTGGAGTGCTGCGCAACAATTTGTCAGGTTAAGGATCTATCACCTTATCTATTCCCGTGGTAAAATGACAGTGCCTCTTTCCATCCGAAGAACAACGGTCACAGGACGGCAACGCACCTGCAACGTCTGTGATATCTATAAAATAAAATTGTATCTTAAAATCAGGAAAACCTTTTGCACGTTTTGTCTTATTTCATAAAATATGCGCCACAAATGATGACTGTTAATAAGGCAAATTCATTTATTTTCAAAACAAAAAACTGCCACCTATTCAGTTTCTCCTCAAATTGATTTTACACTCACTGGTTTTTCAAAAACTGCTAACGTTTATAACAGGTTAGCAGTGTCTGACTTTCAATTCAGTCGAAATCACTGAAAGACTTAGTTTGTAAAAAAGTAGCACTTTTACAAGTGATATTTTTAAATTCTGAGGTTATGCCAGTGGTAGCTATATGTCAAGCTAGACTTTTTGATTGTTGACTAAGTTAGTTGAGAAATAAACTCAATCTTTTAATTTTCAAACAAACACTAAATAAGGACTCTTAGCAAAAGTTGTGTTCCTACCAACCAATTTTCTAAAAAGCCAGGCAATTAGTCGACTTTAGTAAGATCTTCTATCTTTTTTATCTTTTCCCACATTTTCAAAGTCCTGTCTGTAGTGGGATTCGCTGCTGTGTTGATTATGTACGTAGCGTATTTTACTTCTGTTAGATCAATTTAATTTCTACGCTCATATTTTCTGTGGTTAATCTACCAAAGAAACCAAGTGTTACATTCTTCAAATTAAAACTCATAGTCCATCACCAAAAAGCAGTTTACACTCTGAAGCGTTACAAAAAGGCATGGGACAGAAAATTCAAATAAACAAACGAATAAAAGGCAATCATTTCGCTATCTACTTGCGCTACGAAATGGCCGAAAAACTCACGTCTTTCATTTATCAGGGCCTTTGTACGTGCCAATCAGGTGAAACTTATTTTCGCTACTCCGTAACGAGGCAAATAGGCACCAGAGCAGATTTATTCAGTGTACCGCCGGTCAGAGGTGGTGCGCTCAATAATTTACCCTGGTAATTCGAATGAGAGGCAAGCCAGAACATTTATTATTCAACTCGAAGTCCGTAACTCGCGGGAAGGGTCTAATGTACCCTAAAATATCTCCTAATCCTAAAGTAGTACGGTTGCGTTTGATATATTAATTGTGGAGATTGCGTGTAAATTGTATAATATCATTCTTGTGGATTCCTATTGATTTTGTGGTAGTATCTTGTTGCAGTGACTTAAGGTTGAATAATAAAATAATTTGATATATAAAATTAAAACTTATGATGAAAAAAACTATACTAATAATGCTTAGACTAGTTTAGAATTCAATCATTAACTTTTGATAGTAATAGTTTTTGATATCATTGGCAAAAAATGTATAAAATAAAACAAAATAATTCCATTGCCATCATCATTATTTTAGTGTAAAAACTAGTTGATGACGCGTTAGGCTGGAAAATCCGGGAAAAAGAAAAAAATGAATCATAGCAACAAGTATTAACGATATAATAAAACATTTCACTTTTTTGTTTGCAGGCTTGCTTGTAGTTTTTAATGCTAGCCGTAACGTTGTATCGCAGGGTTAAATAAGACAGAGAGCCTGAAGGTAGCCCGTCGTTTACTGCACGGGTAGGTTTTTAAAGTTGCTCAGACCTAAGATTGTCATAATGTCACTGCTTTTCATTTCAGTAGTTAGTGATATGGCGTCTCTTCCTCCTCCATGTCTTCTCTGTCAGGAGACTATTCATGACATAATCCATCTGTTTATTGTAAGTAGGTAGTGATCTGTTAAGATACCTACTGTTTATGTTTATCTTATTTCTTATGGCGTGAGAGTGTTTCTTAGTTTTTGCGTATTTTTAGCTAATTTTAAAACGTAAAGGTTATTAATTATATAAACGTAAGTCCAACTCTTCTATTTTTATTTATGTTAATCAGTTTCTCCGTCTTTTATAACCGATTTAAAAAAAAAATATTTGAAAAAGTGAACTGTCTAGGTAGCTTCATTGTCATCAAGTTTGGATAGTATTGTCCCACCCTGGAAAGTTGAGGAAAATACTTCATTTTAGTGTACTTGATTATTATTATTATTATTAAAATCGAAGTCTTAATAAGCAGTTTTACTACATTTAAATTATTAAGTGAGATGCGTTGACTTTTTTCTCAATTTTTGTGTGTATGTTTGTGATCTGCTTCACGTGTTTTTCTGAGACCTACCTTTAATGTTATGAAATCGATTGAGCCGCTTTAGAGGAATGCGACACGAGATTTTTATTTAAAATACGAAGCATAAATGGATTATTACTTTATCAGTATACAGGAAAAGTCTCGTTTGTTCCATCATATCTGAACGGGCAAATCCAGGATCCGCCTTTCTACTTTTACTTCGCTTACATCAACGCTTTCGCTTGTATCAACACACAGGAGTATTATTGGTAATCATCTTTGATATCGTACCAATTCAATTTCACTACTAAAGTAATTAAAAAAGCTCCATAAAATATGGAACTGTACTCAACAAAAGGATGAACATCTTTGATGTTTTGACGCGGAGAAAGCTTGTTAAATACTCGTAAAGTGAATTGCTAATACCACCTACATAAATTCAAGAGGCTTAGTATTCTTATAGACGTAAATATATTAATGAATAGAGAATTTATTTCAAATTTACGAGTTTAAATTATTTATCTACTTAATTGAAAATATCTCCGCTGTCAATAGAAAACTAGATAAAAATTTGCTTTATAAATTTCTTCTGGTGCTAGTGTGGGTTTAAATCCTTTGCTATTGAGTTATATTTAGCAAACTACTGCGAATGTAGTACAAATCGAGCTTAAGGTTGGCAGATCACCGAACCACTTGAGGAAGAACTATTATATAGACGTCATAAGTTTAGATAGACAACCAATTGATTGTAAGTAATTGCATTTGTTTTGCAATTTTTTTGCAATTGAATTCTATATATCTAAAGTTGTTGTGTAACCACTAATATAAATAATCGGCTTAAAGTTAAAGTTACAATATTATTTTTTATAAATATCAAAATATTTGCACACTAAAATATGGTAGAATATGCTAATACACGTAAATATTTTTGTAACATATCATTTACACACATATTCCGCAAATAAATAATTTTCATTTTCATTTCATTTTTCATTTTCAAAGTTACAAATTTGTTTGATTTTTTACCTAATGTTATTAGACATTATATTAGTTGTCTTATGGTGTATACATATTTAATTGTATATATTCGATACTACATATAAACCATATATAAACAGAACCCTAAGCCCAACAATATATTCGTTAGCGCTACAGTACTACGTTCAACTTGAAGGCAAATGATATGCTTCACTCACTGACATTTTGAAGAGTCACGCTTGACTTTAAGTCACCCCTTTTAAAGGTTACGTTGTAAACCATATCACCAACAGACACTTTAGAGACAATACACTTATAATACATTGAGGTATTTCGTATAAAATATAAAAAAACACCATAAATTTTAAAATATGATCAACTATTATAGATTGTCTGAAATTAATTTGCAAATTACTGCAAAAAAGTTGAATGTCAAGTATTTTATGCCGTTTTTATGTACATTGAAAAAACACTGCATTTAATTGTTTGTCTGTGTTTTGGATTTTTGATAAGGATATGGTTAAATATCTTTTTATTTAGATTTGTCCCACGATTTGAAATGTCAGGAATATAGAGAAGATTTGTAAAAAAGCCAAACACAATTATTCATTTCTAAAATCTGCAATTTCACAAAATGAATATGACAAATCACCGGACACAATATCGCATTTACGTTCAGAAAAGGACGTGGCTTGTGTTAGACATTGCGCTTTACAGCCTTTCTGCTCAAACCATAGCTACACGAGATCCACTGATTCTATTTCATGGTCAGACATTAGTTATTTTGTTAAAGCTAAAAGTTTCTCAGTGGATACTTGAAACGTAGCTAGAAGTAATGAGACAAAATTTTGATAGTCATAACTTTTGCAAGTGTCGGATAGCAAGGGAGTAATCAAATTGTTGTTGAAAGTATTAAGTTTCTAAATAAACGGCTTCTAATGTTTACTCCAATTAAATGTTCAATGTTTTTACTAAAGCTTCTACATAGCTATAGCCGTGACTGTGACTGCTTATGTAATGCTTAGAATTTAACAAAAAAGTATAAAATAAAAGTAGCCTGAGATACTCTTTATTATATCAACCACCTGACAGTGACATTTCTGTTAACATAAGTTCAGCCCTTTCACAGATTAGAAGACATAAAGCCAGAAAATAATTGTAAAAAATTTTGTATTTTGGTATAGTATAATGTATTTTTGTATGCATATAGTAGCGTTTATTTTATTATTACAAACAGGCGATCCAATTTTATGTTTTTGTAAAAATATAATGAAGACAATATTTTAATAACACTTCTAAGAGTTATAGTAAGGAAATATATATTTTAAAATTTTATTGAAATACATTTCTTTAATTACAGAGGTCTGGCCTGTTAAAAATCTCGAACAATTCTGTTTGTATTATGAAATATACTTACGTGCCGCGTATGAGGTATGTTGTATTGTATTTGTGTCAAGGAAAGTATGTGTCTTATCTTAGATGTTGGAGCCAAAGCCTCATTTTTTATATTAGTAGATTTTGGGACAGATAATAATATCACTATAATTTAAAAGATGCCTATAAGGTTTAATAACTGAAAATAAGGCCATTTGTTATGAATTTTTTGGAAATATGTTCTTTTTCAAGTAAAATGAATAATCAAAACGTTGTGTACAATTAATTAATTTCTTTACACCTGCAGTCACAACTATTGTCATGCTATTGTCATCACTCTATACTTGACAAAAAAATATTTCAACATTTTTGAAATAGTTTCGGGTGGGTACCTGTCACAACAAAAATTAAAATTACCTTTCATGTGTAAAAACATACAAGCTATCCTAAAGAAAATTAGGAGTCAAACAAAAGACTTAAGAAATACTAATGCCCTAAGACAAAGAAAGAAACGAAAGGCGTAAAACATGCATTTCACAAATTATAAATAAAAGAACTTTTATTATTATTTTGAATAATAAACAAGTAAATCTACTAAGCTACCTTATCCCTTCACAGTTGCTATGCCACCATAAAATTAGTTTTCGCCACTATCTTAATCTATTGAAAGGGTCGAGTCTTCAGTGAACTAGTCCATAAAAATTCCAACATCCTAACCTCAGGTTGGCAACCCGACATTACTTCCTTTGGTATCCACACATCGACAGATCGTGGTCTAAAGAAACGACTTGCGATTCTTGGCATCGGGTTATGCATCTGCTTATTTGCTAAAAGGCAATAAAAATACGTCCCATAAAAATACGTCTGGTGTCTGTTGTTGTAATCGATATTCATAGCTGTTATACATTACGCAAGCGTTAAAATCTTAACAAAAAACTTGTAAAAAGTACCTTCACGTCCGTCCTGAAGAGGTAGGCAGATGTAAAATCAAGGTACACACTACTAGCCAAAAATAATAAGTCCCAAGATTTGATAGGTGGCAGGCCTATCGCCAAGCAATATCTAATCTCGAGCTACATTGTTTTTATTAAGAAATTGAAAAAATACATTTTCCGTTTTTTGTGGCCCGTCCCGATTATCGATTTCCGGGATCTCATGAAGTCAAGTCCAACGCTTGACCGCTTAACCACACAGGCGATAACAACACAAAAACTTATTAGCTATTACTTTAACAACCATACTCAGAGACGTTAATTATCTTTCAATCTGTCAATAAGTCGAAAATGTCGAATCACAAAATTGTGACAATGATAGACTGAAATCTGTTGATTGATGTCGGCCATAAGCACCTACATACCTACTTGTACTTTTCCTCATCATTCTTTTCTAGAATCCAAACGTTAATATCCCTACTAACGCTCATATCACAAGCAAATAATTTGTTCATTTTCATCCAGTATTATTTATCCTAGCACTAAACCAATAAATATCATTATCCTGGCGTTCATCTTGATTGCTTCTGGCATTTCTGCTCCAATCTGCTCAGACTCCAACTTTCCGGATAATAAGTCAATTTGCACACATTTGTTGTTCATGACAATGGTTCTAGATGGTCTCTTTTACCATGACCTATATCTATATATTAATACGTGATGCCAAAACTTTTGACCCCGTTTAACGAAAATTGTGCGCACGAAATTTGACACAATTATAGTTTATGTGTAGGCGAAGTGGAGATCGCCAATGTTTTTCAATAATAATGCTTATAAAGTACATTAAATCAATAAATAAAACAATTCCCACACTTCCATGCATTTAAAACACAAACAAATATATTGATGATAACGATAAAAGATCAGAGATGGCGCACTAAAAACTTTGGAAATAAAGTAGTTGGTCTTGAGAAGTGAAGATGGCGTTTTATCAACAAGATATTAAAATTTATTAAAGTCGAATTTCGACTAACAGGCGACCACTAGTACATATAGTTACGTAATGCATCTCAGTAATCCTGCCCTTAGGACGCCATGTTGTAGCATGTTAATTAATCATTGGAGCTATAGGAAATTATGGTTCGGTAATCAATCAATTTGTCTCTACGTGAATTCTCCCGGGTGCGATAGTCATAACAGTCTTCATTAAATTCGGTTTCACGTAATTGCTACTTATATTGTCAGATTGTAGTCTCCTCCTTCTTAACATAACTCTTTCTACCTATCTAATTCACGTTGCTATCGGCTGTAGTTTTACATTAATTTGATAAATGTACAACCATCTCACCTAATTCGATTAAACGTGGTTCAGATTTCAAAAAGGACCACAGAAAAAAATATAAACACTCTTTTACAAAACGCCAGTTCGTATGTGAGAAATTACGTATGCAAATTTGAATATTAAGAAGTAAAAAAAGCTTTATGTATGTGCTAACCTGCCAATTTGCTATAAGTGTTTTGAATTGAGAGGATATTTAGGTTTCTTATTTAGGTTTTAGGTTACCTGAAGTGATTATGTTATAGTCATATAGTCATATAAAGCTGTTGCTAGCATTGCAACGATATAACACTATTACTATTTACTACGAATAGCAATGTGACGATATGAATGGTTCGCAACTTGGTTTCTGTCTCTAGGTAGTGTTATTTTACTATAAATTCTTTTTGATCAATTTATTTAAGGTATTAAATGGAAATAAAGTTTTATTGTAGCCAGTAACAAACAGAGCTACATGGGTATCTCAGATGCCAAGTTTATTACATGTTAATCTATTTTTATAACATTTAAGCATTCCTGAATACACGAACTTTGGATAAGTTATAAAATTGAATCTAACTCTAAACTATTTGCTAAGACACGCAAACAACGATGCAGATACATAAAAATACTTAATTAGACACCAGTATATTGTATTTTATAAACACAACCAGACACAGAAATACAGAAATATTCATTACACAAATACCAGTAGGGTTACTCTGGAATCTCGATATCATGCGAATTGGAAATTGGAATCGTATATGTCACTTTAGGTACTTGTGAACAGAGAATTAGAGGATTATTAACATTTAGTTACAAATAAATTCAACGAATAGGATAAAATAATTTACTATTTACTATTAACTAAATTGTAATAATTCGCCAGTATTGTGTTCAAACGTACCTAAAATGACATATTCGATTCCAATTTCCAATAATGCATGAATCGAGCTTCGAGAGTTACCCTACTGTTCCGTCGGGAATCGATTTGTAGCCTTTCGGTTGGTCGTTCCACCACCGAAAGTACCGTAAGTAACAAAATTGTGACATAATGATAGATTAATTGATAATTCACGTTTCTGTGTGCGGTCGATTGTGTACTTAATAAACAAATTAAATTTAAACAACAACAATTACATATTTTATAGAATAATACTTTTGAAAAATGTAAGTACTTCCTTTCAATTCGGGTTAACAATATAATGAGGATACCAAAGTCAAAGTACAGGGAAGCATTTACATAAGTCTATACGTCTCATACAAGGAGTATCATTTAGATGAGTTCAAAGCCAATTATAATTTCGAATTACTTTTAACAAAGGAAGCAATTTACAACAGACGTTTCCATAAGAGCAATTTGTTTATAAGGTTCATTTCATGTTTAAAGTACCAGCTGTGTTAAATATATGTTTAAATCATTGTAATCTGCTTTGCGAAGGGTCTTTGGTAACGTCTCTAAATCTCTACATATTATACAATTTTAACAATCTGTTTAGATATTAAAGATATTCCATAAAAAGGTTAGAATATATGATTTACTAGCGGTCTGCCCCAGCTGCGCATGGTTATGGAATATAAACCTTCTTCTTCAATCACTTTATCTGTTTAAAAAAGCCGTATCAAAATTCGTTGCGTAGTTTTAAACATTTATGCATACATACTTGCGGGTCGCTAGTATTTAATAATTTAGATTGAATTGCACTCAGTCATATTTAGGTGGTATGCAGCTGTAGAAGTCACCTGGGTTGCTACTACTACTTTGCCTGCTCCTACACTGTACCGTCAGTGCTCGTCACTGACGTGTTTCTTGTTGTAGGCTACCTCATATCTTGACTATATGTTAGTGACGTGCCATACACATCTACAATACACGACGAGGGCGGTGGTCTTCCTTAAATAAATTATTATACAAAGCTAAATTATATAATATCTGAACCAAACTATTGAAATTCTCTGAAATAATTCACACCTGAGCTTATCCTTTTCTTGCGACATCTACAGCGTCATTTTTGACGCCCACGGAAAAAGAGAGGTACGACTATTATAAGTTTGACGTATTTGTGTGTGTATGTGTGCTTGAACCTGTTACATCATAGCTTTTGAAAGAATGGACTTTTTACGTTTCTGATTTTTTTTGTTTTAAAGCCGGCGTGATCAAAATGGTTCTCAAATAAATAGCATGTAAATTTTGTTTGCTATTGTTTTTTTTTAATTTGAGTGTATTTATTATAATGTTTCTTACTCTCAAACGCGAGCGGACTCTACTTTTATAAACCTGTTTACTTAATTCCGTATTTACAAGCAACGATCCATCTTGAGCTCTATATCACAATGATTTACGTTGTCATTAGATTTAAGGATAAAAAAATGTAATCCGGAAGTGAATTAAAACTGACTTGCAAAATTCCATTACAAATACCTGAATAAGTGAACTAAATAAAAGATTGTAAATATAGCAACGTATCTAATATTTCCTTCGTTGATCAGGGTCCGCTGAGTAAAATAGACCGTCTGCTTTTCTGCCAGGCAGCTCGTAAAAGACGCGTAGCTAAAATACGTCATCAGTAACATGACCACTGGAGTGCCCGGGCCACCGCTTTATCTATTCCTACTGCCCTAATTATTATCATGTTCCGGTCTGGAGGGTATAGCATCCGGTATACTTTCACAATTGACCTAACGTACCGGACACAAGACAGCGACGCGCCTGTAACATCTATAGTGTCTACACGGCTGCTTTTACTATCAAGAGACTGTGTGCGTGCGTGCTGACCACTCACATAATAAAAAATAACGGACAGGATCGATTCGTTATTGTAAAAGTTATGAATTGTAAAATATATAAAGCAAAAAGCATTTTTCAAGTAACCGCGTATAACATTTTCTGTCTCCGGTAAATTCAATGTAGCGGGCGCCATTAGCATGCTTCATAAACTTTCATCACATAACGAATGTCCTTTTCTGAAACTACTCTCCCTGGAAAAACGGAGGTGCTTACCTCGAATTGTTATTGCCATACTGCTTTCTATTTTTAATGGGTTTCTAGATGATAATAATAGATGATTACCGTTTGCCTTCTAGATATAATTTTGTGCAGTAATACAGAGTTTTACACAGACAGAGAAATTACCATAAGGATATACAGAGAAATTACCATAAGGATACCCATGTGCTTCTGCACATGGCTATCCTTATGGTAATTTATCGTTACTTATAGATTAGCTAGATGATATAAATCGCAATTTTGTGGTCTGTAAGTTAGTCCAAATAGACAAGTCTACTGGCTTGATACGACGTTGGCGTATCCTGAGGGCGGAATAGCCGACCAAGCACTGTTGTGACGAGATTCATAAGTAAGTACGTTTCTGCACGATGCTCCATCACCAATGATATAGTTTGTAGTGACTGTTTGTCTCTTATTAGCTAACAAATAGCAAGCAGAGGTTTTTTTACGCAGGGTATCCGAACCAATAGGGGCAAAAATATTTTACGCTGACAAACGGGTTATTTTTGAAGTGAAAACTTCTTTAGCGGCGTTGCGCACTTTTTTGGAATGGGTAAAAACTTCTAAACTCGCGTTAGGAAACGTGACCTGATCGATAATTCGTAAGACGGATGAAGAGAAAACAGCCGGCGCGGCGTAGGAAAGAAAGTATTCCCCTCTCTTTCTACGACGCGGCTAAAATGTACGCCTGCGCCTGCTGTTTCGTTTAGACAGTCGCGGCGTAATTGATAAATTGTTTCATGATTTTCTCTTTATTTTATTTTTATTTGAATAAAGTATTTTATTTTTATTTGTAAGAAGTATATTATTAAATGTTTTTTTCCTAGCAGATTTGTATAGTTATAGATTCCCAGACATTACATGTTAGAAGGATTCAAATCATACTATTTCATTTGTTTCTAATAAGTTTGGTATGTAAGGAATGATCAATCAGCTATACCCTATATATCAAAGTTACGAGTTTATGGATCGCTGATTCCATAGATATAATATGCTAACGCTTGAATGGTTATTTGCTCTTATTCAGACAGAACCTCTAAAATTTTTAAGCAGAAAATGTTCTTATTAATTAAGGGCCTAAATACATAATCGCGTTGCGGCGCCGCGCCGCTAAAATGTCGGTTTGCGTTGCAGCGTCATAGACGTTTCTCTGCCACCATGGTGAGAAACTTATTGCTTATTTGGTATTAAAATAAATTACTCTGATTCAAATAAATAAATAGCGCAACTCCGCTATAATTGGCACTGACGCTACTGCAGATTCTAGCGGTGCGATGCCGCAATGCAGTTATGTGTTTAGGCCCTTAGTTGGTGGTTTGTTGGATTCGTTGAAAACGTTCTCAAAAAAACGTTTTATCATTCGTAACTCAATATCGAGTTTTAGTGCCATCGTGAATGAAGGTGATCGTAATTAATTAATTTATAATTTAGGTATTTATTATAGGTATTTTTTTATTATTATTGAATTTCGTGTCTATATTGAGTGAAATTGGTTAATTTAGGTGGGAATTAGATTAATTTTGTTCAGTGAAAGTGCACAAATGAATTAATCATGAAGAATTTAGTGTATCGTCTGTTTCCTCGATGCCGTCAAATCTCACTAGATAAGCTTGATTAACGAAGCCACTGCTTTACTCAAGGCTCTGTCCTGACATGACTTTGTACATAGTGACTAATGACTATATTGTATAAGAATTAACTAACTTGACATTGGCAAAGTAGTCGTGAAAATCGATCGAAAGCCATATTTATAAAAGAAGAACTCAATTTCACTAGTTGTATTTCACTTTTTCACTTCTGCTACTTTCCTGTTCATGAAGGAGTTTTGCGCTAAACGTACTACCGATGCCTAGTTTTCCGCACATTCTAGAATTTCTCACTAATTACTTCCAGCCAAGCTATTGTTTTTCAAAGGTTTTCGAAAACCTTTAGGGTAATTAATCTTGTCGTAAGTTCTAATTTTGTCCTTAATTATGCTTTTTAGATCGCTAGAATGCACGACTTGATTGTTAATTATTAGTATAATGAGGCTAATAATACCATCTACTGCCGCTCAGGGAAAAAATGTAGAACAAGGATTGGTGACGCAATCATCTGAAAGTAATATAACATACCTAATAACAATTAGTATAACCATTCAATTCAATTTGTAACTCAGACTTATCGTGAGTGATTGAATGTTTGTATCCTAAGTATGGAAGGCGTGCGTGCGCACGCTCGCACGTGCGTGCGTGCGTGCGTGCGTGCGTGCGTGCGTGCGTGCGTGCGTGCGTGCGTGTGTGTGTGTGTGTGTGTGTGTGTGTATGTATTTACGCTACGTTACGCTACAACCTACAGGCTATTGTTATCTTTTACCATCAGGAGAGCCGTGTCAGTGTTTTTTGACCATTCTAATAAAATATCGTAATGAAGATTCGTATTTTTATTAGGTGCATTAAGTAAAATAAATAAAATATATGTCTGGACAAATTACAGTAATTAATTTAGGATAAGGTCAATAAGTGTAATTTGTCCAGTATATCTAAAAACGAAATATCTAAGTAACGTAAAAATATAAACAGAAGAATAACTGCTGAATTTTTAAAATTATGTGAAGAATTAAGATACGCTACAAAACTCTTTGTCATGAAATGGCTGCATAAAACGTGCCATTAACACAAAACATACAAATTATAGCAGCCGTTCTGACATTATTTTGATCAGAAAAAGTAGTGTACGTATCGATATCGATAATCTATTAATGATGATCGATAGTTAAAGTTAGTTTAATTAAATAAATAAGAATGATTAATTACCTACCGATTGAAATTACTTATATCAACGATACCTGAATCCTCATACGCAAATACCAAACGGATAAATTGTCAATACATTTTTCTAACTCATAAATTTTGTACTTCAGTAATTACAGACAAAAAATAAATTTGTATGGTCAACTTTCATAGCCCGTTACCCTAAATAATATGCAGGCAATAACATTTAAATGTATATCGTATGTGTTTGAGTGTATATGTATAAAATGTATAATGTATAAAATAGGTCATCACTAACTAGACCAACTCAGGAAGTTAAATGGTGTCTTCTAGTCCAAATTACTGCAGAGCCTCAAGTCAAAAGTCTTCGGCCATTGTTACCGGTGATGACATATGAATCTGAGACTTGGCTGTTAAATGTAAGCCTCTTAAATAAGCTCCTAGTCGCTCAGCGTGCTATCACGATAATATTATCTATACAGTATTGTAACTCGGCCGTGTCCTTGAAATAAGTGCCTCCAAAAGCGCGGTACGTAAGCATGAGATAGGGCTATCTCTGTCACCTACCAACAGTTACCTACCTATGTAGTTTTGAGATTGTAAATTTATTAATTTTATTTATTAGCACAGATAGGTACTTAGTAACAATTTAAAATGTTAATATGATTACTAAAATACTTTGTGAGTTGAATAGAAAGTGTGCAATAAAAATGCAAGTGGCTTTTTTGATTGACAGATTTAATTATAAAAACCATGATTATGTATGTGACTTTATTACAAATCGGTGTTATAAATTTGCGCCCGAAAAATATTTGTGCCTTAACTGAGATGTACGAAATGCTTTGTTATTATATTTGAGTGTATAAAAAATCCGCATTCGAATATAAAGTGTGATGTAAAATTGTTTTGGGAAACATAGACAAGGAGGAGAAAAAGGAATATATTTTACTTGATTATAGATACCTGAAGCTACTTTACAATTCATATGTTTAGTTTTAAGTGAAGTTCGGAATATAGCCTCCATTTTGTCTATGTATTTCACGACATCATCGCTGAGTACAATTAAAAAGTTTGCGAAGTATTCTTACTATAGTCAGGGTACCTTAAATAATAAAAATAATCTATAATCTAAAAAAAGCTATCTCTGGGTGCGTTATTGAGGAATTCGAGGAATTCATGCAACCAAAAACAATACAATATATTCTGTCATGTTAAATAGCTACTTGTGCTTATTTCGAGTAAAAATTCCCGTAGTTATTGATTGAAAACCAGCACACCGTCCCTTCGTCACTGCGGCACACTCGCTATTGTAGCATGCCGCGTGCATGCCCTGATCCGAACGCGTAGGTATAGCTCACGCGTTGTCCTTTTATATGAAGTTAGAATACTGTATAGATAATATTACCGTGGTGCTATGGATAGAGCTATGCTCGGTGTTTCTTTGCGAGATATTATCCGTAATTCGATGATCCGCGAGAGAACGAGAGTAATCGACATAGTCCAGAAAGTCAGCAAGCTGAAGTGGCAATAGGCAGACCACTTTGCTCGCAGAACCGACAACCGCTAGGGAAGAAAGGTTCACGAGTGGCTGCCCCGTACGGGAGGACGTAGTGTTGGAAGACCTCCCACCCGGTGGACTGATGATCTGGTCAAAGTCGCGGAGAGTAGCTGGTTACAAGCGGCTGGTGACCGTGACTTGTGGCGCTCTTTGGGGGCGGCCTATGTCCAGCAGTAGACGTCCTCCGGCTGATGATGATGATGATGATGATAATGATGAACTAGACCAATGGTAGTATAGTCCTGTGCATCAAATTGCCCAAGTAAGGATCCACCACTATCCGTCAGTTGTCAGCCGAATTATTTCATAAAAAAATACTTATTTTCGAATTAGACAAAATTTGGTGAGTATAGTGATTGTTGGAGACCCTGTGAATGAAAAACATTTAAATATCTGTTTCACGCTGGCAAAGCCTTGGGCGGCATTATCTATACTTATAAAATAACATGTTCTGACTGACTGATTCATTATCGCTGAGCAAAAACTGTCAAAGCCATGAAATTTGGTAAGTAGTGGCGTTTTATTGACTAGACGCCTACTAAGGTCGACATTTTGGAAATTCTACCCCTGTGGGGGTAAAATAGGGGTTAAAAGTTTGTATAAAAAACCGTCAATTTTTACGTAAGGAACATGACACTTTATTTTTGGGTTACTTCATAAAATGAGTAGATACGTATTTAAGCGTTTCTGGAAATTCTGATCCTAAGGGGGGTGAAATAGGAGTTGAAAGTCTGTATGAAAGTCCTTATTAATGGGCTATAATCAGTAAATATATTAACTACCACGTGAACAAAGCCGTAGGTAATAGCTAGTATTGGATAAGTTGGTACTTAAAATTAAAGCGTCTTTAAAATGAAAATAGGGAAATGTAATAAAACAAAAGAAAACATATTAAATTACTTTTTTCAGCATACTTTATCACATTGCAGTGTGCAGATATTTTTGTCTTTATATAAGTTAACTGTTTACTACTAGTACAAGATTCGTTATTATTACAAAAAAAAAAATATCAGATAACATTTAAACCACTTTCTTTACTTTAAAGTGAGCACTTGAACAAATATCGTTATCTTTTTTTGGCATATGTAAGATTGACATTTGTTTAAATGAGACAAAGAAATGTTATTTAGGTATATTATAGTGATTCTACAAAATTATTTTTACTTTTTCTTTTACCCAACGCTTAGAAATAGCTGAACATTCTCAAATAACAAAACCTATAGGCTAAAAGAAAATAAGTATATTGTGGGAATTGAATAAAAAGGATATTAATAAATTGTGTTGAGCTTCAAATTGTGTTTCGTATATATTTATATCGATAGTATAAAAGCAAAACTAGCTAAGCAACAAAACACAAAAAAAACGAAAATTGCTTATAATTTTTTTATAGTTGCGCGATTTTTAACGCACTTTGGTCCATATAACTCAGTGTCGGCTTTTTTGTTGCTTAGGCGGTTTTGCGTTTTAACCGTTGCTACGATATAGACATTGAAATTTCATTTTTATTTTTACAGATGCTATAAAAGTATCTGACCTAGGAATATATTAAAGATAAAGCAATTTCATGTTACAGGAAACCCACATTATACTACCGTAGAGACAGAACGACATTATGCAGAAACGAGAAGTAATTTTACTATGCATTATAATATGCATTTCAGTAAAATAATTTTTAACTGGAACTTGTTTGTTTGGGACTTAAATTACTTTTTTTGTAGACTGACTTTGTAGACTGTTGTGTTTTATCTTCAAAACATGTAATGTTATAATATTGTTAAACCTGTAGATGTTTGAAGAATATTATTATTCTTTTGTATGTACAGATTTCATCTAGACAGACGTGGAGCGATTTGAGCCGAATAGGTATCAACCACTTTCACAATTTCTGACGCCATATTGTCAATTTTAGCTCTATCATGTTCTAGCCATGAGAGTAGCTAGTACACTTGCACTTTTAGCCTGATTTCCCGCCAGACATCAGGAACTTAAACTATACAATGGTATTATTAACGTCTATAGGCCATGGTTATCTCTTCCTGTCACATACGTATATACGCTTGTTATTGTTATAAAGTACAAACTAGCGGATGGGTAATTAAATAGTGAAATTAATGTCGATACATAATAAATGGTAGTGTGCTGTGATCGGGTAGGAAACCACGCCTTGCCTTCTCCTGCTGCCACAAGTAGTGTAATTTTTCAGTCCGGAAAACAGCGTAGACTGTAGACAAGACATCACAATATATCTAACAACTAGCCAAAGGAAAGTAACGCAGCGGTAATATCGACGGTGTCTATAAGCCATGGTTACTAGAAGCCCCAAGAAGCGACGTGTGCCTATCTGCTATCTTATCAAATGAAAAAACCTTCGGCCATAGATAGCATGGCAGTTGTTACATCTATAGGCTATGTCAGTTTCTTATAATCAAGAAAGCCTTGTTCTTGTTCGCTATTTCATAACATAAAAACTTGTCATGTAACAGAAGCCTAATGTTCTTGTAATTACTGTTTGATTATACTACACATGAATACTTGTTATACCCACAAACATTTCTATAGTTAAGTGTTCTGTAAATAACGAACTACAGTGACGTGTGGGAATGCAAAAAGTTACAGACTGCTTTTCTTTCTACGTGTATCCTCATTAAAATTTACAGCCAGCATTTGCTTAATAAATAAAAACGTACCTGATCTACGCGACGTGAATAGAGTATAGTTAACTAACGCAGCCTTTATTTTCCTCAACAATACCCAGTCAACGAGCCCCTTAGAATTATTCACTCTGCACACTTCATTCGTTTCTCTTGACGTACAAATTGTATTCGTGAGCTTGAATTATTACGTTACGACGTCCCGAATACGAATAAAATTATAACATGTCTTGAGGGTTATTCGGGTGATGGAAATCGTCCGTTTGATATCTTGATGTATGACTTTTAACTTTGTATATTCACGAAATCTTGGTTGAAGCTCTGATTATATTCAATTGAATTTGGGTATATATTCCCTTGTTTGTATTTTCTTATATACCGTAAAACGTGAAAAAGATAAAATTGCAATATTTGTAGCCAGAGTTGCCTAGATCTTAAGGTATTTTATGACTAGATGTAAAATCTATCTAGTTTTACACCATATTTAATTTATAATCTTATTCGTACTCTTACCTGAGTTTTTTAAGTGTGTGTGTCTGTTTTTTTTAAAGGGTAAAATTATTTGTGTAGTATGTGTTCAGTGTTGCCATAACTTTAATACAACACGTATGTGTTTAATGTTCTTTTATAATAGTGTGGTACAAAATGCGCAATCCTTGAGTTCACGTTTGTTCAAAATGCTATAAAACATTGAAATATGTAATCAAGAACTTAACCCATTAAAGGTGTTTAACTTTAGATTACCGACCCCATTTTCTATTCAACTATGTACATTCAGTCGACCTAACAAGAACAAACGATTAAAATTAATGGCAGAAAGTCCTTGACACATAATAACAATTAATTTAAATTTTAATGTCTATTTCGAAACGTTTTTTTAGCGAGTGTCCAGTTAAGGTAATATTTTAATCCGTTGACTCGACGATATAAAAATATTTATAGTTATGATGTAGGTGGCAAGTACACTTTGTTCAGTTTAAGTAGGTACTTTAATTGTAGCTGGAAGTTCTTTGTTCTGTTACCTCTTACAATATGTATGGTTAGAATACGCTACCACAGATTGCTCTGAAATAAAACCTACTTTTCAAATCAATATATCGATGGGTTCTACGTATATGGGCCAATGCGACAATTAGAGCATTTTCACATTTTTGACTTAAATGTTACATTTTGCCCAGGTTTACCTACACTTAAAAAAGCTGACATTTGTAGGTGAAAATGCTTTTTTTTGCTGCAGTAAAAGGGCTAAGGTGACACAATTTTAAACGTACAAAGGCCAAACGGTTCTTAGAGACTTGTACGCGGGGGCATTTTGCGTCTTTGCCTTCGTTTAGGGCATAATTAGTCAGTGTAATTAGTGAGTATTATATATGTTATGAGATGTAATTTATTAAAACATAATGTCTAAACACCATTTTATGTTAAGAAGTCAGAATTTAGTTAATTAAGCAACTGGTAATGTGAACAATAGTGGTTCGAGTGATGAGCTAGGCTGTAACAACAATGAAAATATGAACACCGAGCTTCGAAACTATTTAATTGTTTTCAAGTATTGTCATGTGTTATTAACATTGGTATTCACTTAATTAATAGTTAATTATACTAATATAGTATTATACAAATATTAGTTAATAATAAAAAAAACATCAATCTGTCATTTCATCAACTCAAAAAGGATTAGAGTCATGTCTGTTATTCTTATATATACAGTTCGATTATAGCAGGAATAAAACAAAACTTTGAAAGTCATGTAAGTAACAAAAATGTGTCTAGATCTTTAAAACAGATTGATGACATGCATCACAAAAATATTCCAAAATATTTTGTGCTACGTTTTATTTACAAACGGTCATACCTGTAATATTAGTTTATTTTATTATTATAAGCGATTGAAAGTCTATAATTTATTTGTATTTGTTATTGGGAATTTGGTTGGTACCTGCTACTTGTAGAATAAACAGGTAGCTATGAATGGTTCAGTAAAACAGTTAGTTGTAGATATGATTTTAAGTAGGCTATGCTGATTTAAGACTTTGATCAGACAATTTTACTGGCCGAAATAGAAATAGGACTAAGTTTTTGATGTACCTTTATACAGCTAAGTACTTTAATATTAATATTAAACATACTTTCCTGCTGCATTCATTCTTTATGCTACAATTGAGAAAGCTTCAAGACAAAAATAGTTATACACTATTTGAGTGACTTTCGGAATTATTTTAGGAATTTCTAATAATATTGTATTTTTAAAAAAAAAAACATGATTTTTGACTTTACTAAGATGCAAACGAGTTATTGTTTCAACTGCACCAAAAATTCAGAGGGACAAAAAGTGCTTGGTCTAAAATTAAACAAATTAATATGAGTAAACACGAACCATACGTTCCTTTTTACAAATTAGGTCCACCTGAAAATGCTTTCGAATACCACATTAACATTTATAATCTTTCTGTTAAAATAAGAAAGAAATTAGCTGACAGATCTATAGGTTTATCTTTAAAACAACGTTATAATCAGTTGTTGCCAATTGATCCATACAAACAAAAGCATTTAATTGAATTATGTCACAAAACCCCTATTCCACTATTATTACAAAAAATTGGTAGTATCTAATGATAATTCAATGATTATAATTAGTAATTATGATAGTAATGAGGGGTTTGTTTTGTTTTGATAATTTTTATTTTTGTTGGGTATTTTGTTAATTTTTACTTAAAATTTGTAAAAAAGTAAATTTTGGTTGTCTTTTACAAATTTTAATTATTTTAAAGAAATTTTGTGAAGATTTATAGTATTGATTATTTCTGAGACTATACATTACCAAAAATAAAAACATCAAATTGTTTATTTGGTTTTATTCATATGGCCTATCTGGTTGTTGAAAATATAATGTCAACTGGTAAGATAGTGTATAAGTGTCAATGTGCACTATATTATATAATAACATAACTTACTGTTTGTTCAAACTGCTCATGTAGTTAAAACATTTTCATAATTATGTAAATAGTTCTAAATTTAAAAAAAAAACACGTTTCTTTTTAAATTGGCGTGGCTTCCAGTAAAAGGGCTAAAGTGAGACGTTGCTCTTTATATTACTTTTTTTCAGTTTAAATAACATAACAAAAATAGCGTATATAAGCCTATATACATTATTAAAAAAACTAATACATATTATACAGATAAATCAATATATCTAAAATGACGAGGTCATCTGTCATAGCTACAGTGCAAAGTTTCATAATCATCAGCAGAAGCATTTAAAAATGTTTTCAAATTGAAACTTTGTTAGCCTCTACTGAAAAGTTGCCAATTCGCACATTGACCATTATACATAGGACTCATCGACATCTAGAAAATAGATATCAAAAAAATGTTAGTTGAATTAAAAAAAAGAGGCTCAAGTGTTAGTCTGACCGAATAGTGAGAGGTTACAATGACAATGAAGATGCTAGTTAATGTCTTTAATTTTATTCACATGAACACTTTATGCGTTTTCTTTCAAGTGACTGCAATAATTTAAAATTAAAGGGCGCGGATAAACTTATTTTACACTAAACTATTGTGTGTAATATGAGGTGCCTCTACTTCTGCGGCATTAAAATTGTTCTTATAGTATACTTATGTTGTATTGTATTGTATAGGCAACTCATTTTTACACTAACTGTTAGGTATCCCACCCTCTCTTTATTCTTTACCTAGACACTACCTATTTCCACTTCATTACCCGTATTTTATCTACCCGTCGGAATAAAAGGAGTGCTATAAGTTTGACTTGTTGATGTTTATGTACCTGTGGTTTCATAGCTTTTTGAACGGATGTACCGATTTCGGAAGCTGACCTGATCCAGATGTTTTTAACTACATGATTTAAGGTAGGTTTTATTGGGGGTAATAGAAAGGATTATATTTTTTAATGTCAAGATACCAGCTTTAAGTCACGAGACAATATTGTTATTGAATATATAAAAGTAAATCTCATAGAAAAAGAACACTAACTAAAAACTTTTCAATCTTTTACTTTAAGGACGGAGCGTCGAGGAAATAATACAACTAGCCCATATATCTTAATCAAAAGGATGTTGATGAACGTAATAACATTAAGTCAGACCCTTTATCGCGAGTGATTAAAGAAATAGTGTTACCTACATCACTAGACTGAGTAAAATTCGCAGATAAACGACAAAATAATACTAAAATTTAAGCAACGAATATTTCAATTGTTCAAGAAATAGTTAAAAGAATAAAAGCAAGTAATAAAATAGTTATACCTGCACAGCTGGGCTAAGCGAAACTTGAAATAAAAAACACAACAACCAGAAAAGGATTAAAGAAAAAACAAGAAAACAATTACTCTTTTTAGTGTTTAATTTTTTTGGATTGCAATGTCATGTTGAAATAGGAACTTAGATTCGACTTAATTTTTTTTAATTAGATCACGTATAATCGTTATGTATAAATAGTTTTCTCTAGTTTTAAATATTATTTTAGTTATTTATTAGAAATGTGAATAGAAAATCTTTTATTTCAATTACAACTTGCATGAGGCACTTGTGACGAGTCTACAACACTAAAAACTACCACCGGATCGGAACGCAGCCACAAAGTTAGCAGATCCGGCAAGAAACTAAGCGGACTTGTTGTTTCTTCCTTATTCTATACAAATACGTTACATTTATTGTATTTAATGGAAGGTCTTGTATATTACTCGTAGGTATTATTAAAAAGATGTAATCTAAAGTATAGCTAAATTACAACGGCCAAACCTCTAATATTACGGTTACTTTACAAGGCAAGTTACAAGATCATCAAAATAAGCTTAGTAGTTAGCAGTTCTGAGATAACACACATTCAAAATATGCAGTCGAAGTGAGAACTTTCTTCTTTTTCGCAAGTCAGTTAAAAAAACTACCTAATTACTGTCACGTATGATCGTTATACTTTATACTCTACACAGTGAACAAAGATAAAGGAACAAGGGTGTTAACGATCCAAATGAAAATGCCAAGAGTGTAGATAAATTACATTAAATCTTCCATTCATGTGCCAGGAAATTTAACGTGATGACACGGTGACGAAATTTCTTGAAGAGAATTTTGTGTAACATATTCCGTTATATAGAGGTTTTGTTATTATTATGGGATCAGTAAATAATGTTGAACTGCAATATGTGGATTCAAACCATAACAACTCGACTAGCAGAGCGATCCGCTATAGACAAAGGTTTGAAGTTCAAATTCTGTTAATTGAAAACGCGTACCAAACTTAATACATACACACTTAATATATGCATATATAAATGTGTGCAAACATAATTTTACGGGAAGCCCTTTACGGGGTAGGCAGACATTGGTGGCGATTCTGCTGTTCATTGACGAAACTAATTTTAGCTGCATGCCATCTTTTTCAAATTAAACAACAACAACAGATATGTCATATTAGTCCGGACATGTCTAATCGTGATATATAGATATTTGTAAATAACATTTTCCAAGTGAAAATTAAACGTCTATAGAAATGTCGTGTACATTCTAATTTGACAACCCTAAAAGTGTTTTGTCACTTTCTATTACATTCGTTGAAACAAGATAGCGATAACTTAAAACAAGTTTTGTGAGTGCCTAACAAATTACCACCATTATCAAGTATATATAGTATATATACAAGCTGACCATATAGACATTGCGAATATATTCTTTTTATATGACTCTTCTCATGTCTATAACTAATGCAACTAAAAAGTATTTAGGAAAGTTAGTATATCCGTTTAGACATGATAAAATGACCAACTCTTACTTACACTAACTCATGGAGCACGGCAATAACTAACACAAAAAAAAATTGAATTTCGTCTATCAGTTCAAACGTGATGCGATGACCGAGGGAAATAACAATTCGTTTCTCTAAATCTTTAAGATTAAATATCCAAAAATCAAGTAATTTCGCATTGATAACTATGATTGGAATAAAAGACTAATTATTATACTTAAAATCATGCCTTGACCCAACAATACACTCCTGCTACTGCTTTAAAACTGTTACCTTGTTAGAATGTCAATAGTTTATTGTATTAAATTATTAGCAAAGCCTAGTTCTGTAGGCAATAAACAAATTTTATTTCATCGCTATATATTCTGAATAGGCGAGTATCGCATCAGTTATCAAGCACAAAACTTATAGAACACAGCTACCGATAATACCGGCAGGGCGCCGATGAAGCGGCTAATTCAATCAGTGAAATCTATTCAAAGATCCAATTTACGTAAGAGACTCGAAGCGTTAGGGATCGCCTGTTACTTATCCATTTCCTGCGCAAGTGTTGTGATTGATCCCATTGTATTATATCTACAAATCTCTCGTGGTTATCTCCGATATCTTGATTTAATGTTTCAGTTTCCGTATTTTCAAATGCAAAATATATTAATTTCAATTTGTTTGTGACGTGTTTTAAATGTTAAAGAGGATAAATATATTTCATTTAGAGAAATCTTCTTTGGATTGGATTTTTTACCAGTTATCAGAACAGGTAAATTTGAGAAATTTGTATAAACAAAATGGGCAAGGAAGTGTCAAACGATTTCACGATGATAAATATCACAATAAAAAACTTATACACGTGAATGCCAATCTGCCTTTTTGAATCTGTGTGTGTAAGTACACGTGTGTGCGTACTTTTTATAGATTTACTAATAAAAAAACTAATTTCCAATGAAACTTTTGCGCTTACTACAGTTTTGTTATTTTGATTGGTTAAAATCAGACTACAACTTTAGCATTACTTAGACCGTTTTGAAAATTGGTGATCGACACTATATTCTTTAGAAACTGGTTTTAACTGAAAAATATCCAGTAACTGTTTTTATTATACATATGCAAAGTACTTATACGTTTACAATTT
>NJDC01006541.1:43781-59714 GCA_002245475.1 Calephelis virginiensis | reverse complement strand
TTTTCGTGATTTAGTTCAAACATGCCTAATAAACTTACAAAGCAATAGGCTTAACCCAATTTAAAATAAACAATTACCAGTTCCTTTTGTTTCATGTCTGTTAATTAAGGGTATTTCTTGAAGATTAAAATGTTATATTCGAGAAATATTCCAACTAGATGGCCTATTCATATGATCGTATTTGTTATTCCAAACCCTGAAAATAGATGACATGAAAAATAAAACCAAACTGCCTACAAAAATAAAAATATTATTAAAGGAAGTAGTTACATAAAAGGTAAATTCATGATACTCTTAAGGACATCATTTCGAATAGTTGACGAAGTTCTTTTCATTGTCCTCCGTGTTGCTACCAATAATAACTTTTCCCAATCAATTTTCCTCTTATATATAACTGTACAAGTTTACTATTATGAATCATTCGAACTCCCAGATAAAAATAAGTGACATCCTGATATTGTTGCGTGAACAAAAGAGTGCTGCAAAATGTATTCAATAAAGCGATTAATAAAGTGATATTTCCTGTGGTTTTTTTATGATATTGGAAGGAAAACAAGCAGACGGACTTCCTGATGGTAAGAAATTCCCGTCGTTTAGAGACACCAAAGGTGGTAATGGTGCGTTGTCAACCTGAGGCCGGGATGTTAGGCCTCGAGCAAAAGTAAGTTTACCGGCTACCTTACCCTCCGAACCGGAACACGTCATGACGTTATGGCGGCAGGAATAGGTAAGGCGGTGGTACCAATCCGAGTGAGTTGCTGAGAAACTCTACCACCTAGACAGATGTCACGATGGTAGTGACGGTAAGCCTATGCTCGCCTTTTACGAGATGCCTGGCAGGAAGGCAGCTTCTATTCTGCAAAGGAGCCTGGACGAATTCGGGGAGTTCCGCTTTCATTTTAAAGCTATTTTAGTGTTGGTCGGGCAACAAATATGAGAATTGTTTTTGAGTTACTTCTCTTATGAAACAACGTTTCTCAGGATTAGGATATTGCCCGCTTATCGATACCCTTGCTATATTATATCACATTATGGTGTGTCTTCTGCTATGTATGTCTGTTGGTTGTGTCTCCTACCTCTTTGGGTGATACGAGTATGAATATACTTTGTTTATTAGATCTAATGTTCAAACCAAATCTTAAATACCTTATTGCACCACTTCATCTTTCATTACGTCAGACAAAATTGGCAAACAACGACGCTATGGCAGTAGTGTACGGTAGATAGGACTAAAAATTAATCTACCTTTAAAATAATTTGTAACAAATTATGTTCATAAATAAATAAAATGATTATTAAAATGTAAATAAGGGCTGTGATTTAAATATGTAACTTCTTAAATTTAACTAAATATTTGCACACCACAATGTGGTAGAATATGTTGTATTCTCAAATATCTTTATAACAACTTTTTCACACATATATTCCGCAAATTTATAATTTTCATTTCATTTCATTTCATTTCATTTCAAAAACAGCTAAGGCAATGGTATAAATTCAAGTCAGCTTCTGCTCTTCATTTTACCACCTAGCTACGACTGATTGCACCAGTGGTATAATTTACCTTGAATTACTTACTTAAACTGAAATTCCCAACGTATTTTTGTTTTTAGAAGTTTTTCAATTTACTATTTAATTTTTTTAATGTCATACGAAAATGGTCCTAAGCAACAGACAAAATGAATGAAGGAAATTAAGTCGAATATTTTAAAGTATTAGAAAGCTATGGCAATTAAAACGAAATTACATATTTTAGATTTATACTCGTAAATTAATTCCTCTTAAATCGGTTTGGGAACTCATTATAGACTAGGCTTTTTAAAATATTTGCCATATTTTGTCGTGATTACGATATGCTCGCTACATTTTTTTTCTATTTATTACCAAAAATTTACATTTATTATTGTAAGTATACATATAAGGCATTGCTTAAAACCACTTGGGTTTACTTTGAATGCAGCTGTCTTCGCCGTGCACCTAGGCACAATATTTATTTGTATATTTATTTATAACAAAGCTTCATACTACAAAATAAAAAAGAAATTAGTGCGCCCTAGTAAAAGTCCTTAGTAAATAACTGTATGTTACCTAATAGATACATTCTTAATTTATATTTAATGTTTTTTGAAGTGAAAACTTCTTTATCGGTGTTGAGCACTTTTTTGGAATGGGTAAAAACTTCTAATTTCGCGTCAGATCGTCAGAACGTAAGACGGTGCACTGGGCATGTGCGAACAAGACGGCGGCATAGGCTTGCGTGATATCTAAAGTAAAACGTTGATTCATTGCTGTTTTTGGTATTGATTACATATTTCCGAACAGTATAGGATTCGCAATGGATAATACTAATACGAGTGAGTGTAAAACAATCGCATAAACTACTGCGATTCGGCCTCTTGCGTTTTTCTGCAGTATTAAATAATGTACTGTAAAGTGTAAACTGTTTCTTGCTTTGAATGCTTTGCAGTTTGTGGTAGATAAAATATATATTAGTTTAGTAAAACATCTTCTAATTTGTTTGCGGATTCTAGGTATAATAGAAATTACAGTATAACATTGTGAAGAAGTTTAGCTGTTTTCGAAAAAGTTGTAAGTATGACAAAGGAAATAATATTAGAAGGAAAATCGACAAACAAATATATATTACATTTAATTGAATTATGTATAAGTTTGAAAAATTAAATATTTCATCATATTTTATCTCATTAGTAATACTATTTTAACTGGCCGAGGTAAATTATGAAGTGGCCGTACTTTAAGTACGGTAAGTTACAGTAAGTAAGTTTCATGGTTTAGCACAGAATACTAATAGGCAGGAACTAATAGTACTAATAAGGTTTCCTAGTTCATTTTACGGATTGTGCGATTACAGTGTGAATCCAAAAATATCCGATTAAACACAAGACTATTGTATTATACTACATAAATAATAGTAATTTTATACCAAAGACAATGTTATATTTACTTATCTCTGTTCATACTGATAATTAAAGCAATTCGTGCAAAATTACCTATTCCAAAATATCCAAAATGCACAACGTTAATATTCAAGTGTTCACTTCTGCCAGAACTCCCAGAGTGCAACCCGTCTTTTCTTTTAGGCAGGGGATTACATAATTTGCTTGGGAGAACATTTATTAAGTGAGGAATTATATTGTATTCATCGATTTGGTGACAATTCAGTAATGTCAATTTTCTGTTGTCTAAAATTTCGTTTCATGTAGCTATCTGACATTTTTGAAATGTTAATTTTTTAATATAATTAACTTATTTCATTTCACTTCTTTAATAATAATTACTTTGTAAATTTCAATTTCCCCGTGTTGGTCCGGGCTCCTTTGCAGAATAGACAATCTGCCTTCCTAGCACGCAGCTCGTAAAAGGCGAGCATAGGCTTACCGTCACTAAGACCGTGACATTCTACTAGGTGGTAGAGTTTCGCAGCGACTCGCCCGGATTGGTACCACCGCCTTACATATCCCTGCCGCCATAACGTCATGACGTGTTCCGGTTTGGAGGGTAAGGTAGCCGGTAAACGTACTTTTGCTCGAGGCCTAACATCCCGAGCTTAGGTTGGCAACGCACCATTACCACCTTTGGTGTTTCTAGGCAGCGTGAATTTTTTATCATCAGGAAATCCGTCTGCTTATTTGCCTTCCAATATCATAAAAAAAAGACATCTTATTTAATTCAACTATCTTTAAAGTCTTTGTTTTGAGCCAATTAATTTTGATTTGTCACCTCTGTTGTCTAGCGGTCCGAGCTTGACTTTAAGAGATCCCGGATTAAATCCCCGCATAGGGCAACGAAAAAAATTAGAAAATTTGCATTTCCATTTTCCTAATAAAAATAACTTTGCCTGGGATTGGACATATGCCCGTTTGGCGATAGGCTAACCACCTATCACATTGAGGTTCTTAAGTTCTTCGGTTAGGCCGTAGGCGTGGGTGCCCTAGTTGTGCCTTTGTCAACCTCTTCGGGAATAAGGGCGTAAAGATATTTTTTTAAATTTTGATTTGTTAATCACATTAGGCGTGGCATGACTAAATTACCACTGTGAAACATACAACAACTTTAAATCATTTGCAGAACGTTGCCTTAATGTATAAATTACCACATACAGGTGATGACTTTTTGACACGGAAAAGAGAGTAAAGAAATGAAATTGAAGTTAAAAACTTGTCAGTTAAAGTATGTTTTATTTAAATTTTAAAGATATATTGCTTAAAATAATAGATTATTTTAATTAATCTCATACTCAAAACAAATTTAGAGGCAGTGAATCGGAACTGTCAGAAATTTGAGTAGATATACAAATTAATAGAGACGCTTTTTTTTAAATATTAATGTTCATTAACTAAATTAATAAACCACTTTTAAAAAGCGATTTTTTTAAATGCACCTAACTGTTCAACTTTACACAAGACTTTTATAGATTCCCATCAAATCTACGAAATTTTCTCAAGAAACCCCAGTGTTGCAGGGAAAATAATATGACCGTGGTAAGCTGAAAGAGATGTGTAAAAACCTGCCCCTTCTTTTACTTTTTTTAAAACGTAAAGATATTTAGTCACTTTAGAAATTTTGAAATTTAGAAACAAAGAGACACAAATTCATTTTATTTACGTATGGAATTTTTTGACGTTTTTAACATTTAATTATTTTAAAATAACAATAACTATTATCTAATTTTAAAACATACAATGTATTAGGCATTCGTACAGTGGCTTCTCTCAAAAATAAACAGCTCTTAAAGTTCCCAAATACGAGTTTTAGGGGGGCAGCTGAAGACTATTCTCCTCAGCAGAACCACTCTGCCCCCGACAGTAAAAAAGACGCATCTAACACTTTTTCCCAATTTGAGTTATAGAGATTGCTGGAATGACAATAAAAAGGCGCATTTGTCTGTATTTTTAATACATTGCTAACTACCTCCTGTGCGGTTTTAGCACAACTAAATAGGGCGTTTCTGTACACCTTTTTACACCTGATCGAAGATGAAAAGGCGATTTATTTCAAACTTAATTGAAAAGTCGCATTTATGTAAATCATGTCCTAATACTTAGTAGTTTCATTTTACATTCAGTAATAAAAAAGGCGCAATATTTGTTCTTACTTCTAATAATAAGATAAAAAGACGCAACATTATCATTTGCGTGTAATGAGCTAATTGAAAACTTCTTTCACATTAGGAAAAACGACCGCATCTAACCACTTATGCCCTATCTATTTAACTAAATAGCTTTTTTATTCATAAAAAAAAATAGGCGGAAATAAACGTGTGCGTCCATATCTATTAAAATATTATCCTGGATAGATAGACGAAATACTTAGAGGAAAAGTACAACTAATAGTGTTTGAAATGTAAAAGATGCATATAGCCATTTACGTCTGTTCACTTAAGTATATTATATTTTTCATATTTTTTATGCTAAGATAAAACAGATTTTTCGTTATTTTTATTACATAAATTTAATAAATTTATAATATTATTTGACCAGGTAAAAGCCTCTTTAGTAGGCATTACTTTCAAGTTTTGAATACGTAGATATTCTAATTGGTTAAAAGACAGCAAGAAATTTCCTGTTTCGTTTATTAAAACATTTATTTCTCCGTTTCTACTTTTCGTTAGATACGTCTTTTTAACTACCGGGGGTAGCACTATAATGCGAATTATTTCAAAATCTACCACTAGTACTTAGACGCGTTGGGTGCTTCTTATTTTTAGGTATAATAATAATTGATCATTTTGTCAATTTGTCTTTGTTTCAGATCATGACATAATTTAAGATGATATACGAGTATCTATCCTCACGGTTCCCATATCGGTTACTTTTGCTATTTAGTAACACTGTTTCTTTTTCTCTTAATAGCTCTAATGATTTATGTGTCCTGGACTGAAAATTTTTGACAAAAACTTGTATGACGAAAAAAAACTTAATGTAAATGCTAATGCACATGCAAAAATGAAGTTTAAACAAGACAATATTTTTTTGGCATTTTAGCAAAACGAGTTCGAAATGTCTATTGTATTTTATTAATATTTTTGTATTTAATTTTTTTCTGTAACAACGTAGTTTTGATGCGTCTTTCAGATTTCATCAAATAGTGTTCATAAAACTGTTTATTTTAAGGATTGAGCAGTCACATTTTTAGTTTATTTCGTAGAAAGTTTGTTACTTGAAACGTTTTTTCGAACTCTCAATAGAGAATAATACATTTGTACTAGCTGAACATATTCATCCAGTTGGTTCCATACGAACCTGTTGTCGTCGATCGAATTGAAAAGAGAACAAAATATATGGATTTATAGATACCGTTTTCAAATACAATGCATGAACTGTTTTTGAAACTTAACAATCTTTTTGTTTCTTTACGGAAACAACATCACAATATTCACAAAGATTTTTGTGACATTATAGAACAAGCACACAAATCCTCTTATGTTAAACGATGACCATGGCCTATAAACATCATAGATATTTTCATTGCCTATTGTGCAAGTCTACCGCCTGTCACTAGGAATTTCATAGACTTTTTGTCACTTGTCATATGAATTGTCTAGCTCTACGGATGCTAGTCGAATATACTTATTGTTATATTACTCTGCAAGTGTATCTATTACGGATTGACAATACCGTCTTTATTTTGTTGCCACTATATCAGTACTCGCTATTGAAGTTTAGTCGAATTTTCTAGTCTAGACGATTTTATTTTGTGTGTGTATAATGTTGATGTGTGGTAAGTGCAATACATTCACTACGCGCCGACTTTCCTGTTTGTTGCGTAAACTTTTTTGGCAGCAAATTGGAAAATAAATTAATTTATTTCTTCAAAGTTACCCCTCCTTCTATTCACTATTCTTTCTTATCTTAAAAAAAACTGTAACACTTGGCAAACGATTCTCTCTGCCTACCTCAGAAAAATATAGATATGGACAAGTTAGAGGTCAGCTAGCAAACATACGGATTTCCTAATTAAAATAGGCAACCGTAGCCAACCGTAGATACCCTAGATGTTAAAGGTGCGTCGCTATCTTATGGCCAGGATGTTTAATCTAGAATACTAGTCAACCGACTACCACACCCTCCAGACCAGAACATGACAAAGTTATTATGATGGTAGGAATAGGAAAGACGGTAGATCCCTACCCGGGTAAGTTGCTGCACAGCACTCTTCTAACAGTAGTCTTGTTCGTAGTGACATATTTAACCAATGCAGACAGGCAAATGATCTATTCTTCACGTCCGAGTGAACCTACACTTGCAAAAAAAAATAGATTAAAGATTATTTTTCGCAAAGACAATAAAAATGCAACGTGATGAAAATTACAACTCGTAATCTCAAGCTAGCAAAACTGCAAAATCGACACCAACTATTCCATTTCGCGACGCAACCAGATTACGATTTCTTTTATACTAGAGGAGGCAAACGAGCTAGTGGGTTACCTGGTGGAAAGTGATCACCGCCGCCCACGGACATCCGCAACGCCAGAAGTATCACAGATGCGTTGGCTAACTTTAAGTAATGAGTACGCTCTTTTCTTGAAAGTCCCTAAGTCATAATTGTTTGTGAATACCGCCCTCGGTAACTGATTCCACAAAAGTGTTGTTTGAGGTAAAAACGAGAGATTCTGTCGCGAAGTCCGAAGGTGGAAGTCAGCGGCTGTAATTAAACCAAACAAATCCTCAGAACATTCCCCATAATAGATGCGGTAGAAAACGTTGAGGAACCCAACATTTCTACGCAGCGCCAAGGAATCAAGCCGATTGGTAATTGCCCGGTCATTGACCGGCCGAATTTACGCTCTGTATAGTTGTAAGGATGGGTCGGTCGATGTAACGATTATTTTTCGAATGATGAAAATGATTTTACATAAATTTTATCGCGATCCGACTAATGAATCCTAGAGTTATACTTGATTGTGCATCAATTTTTTTTTATTATGATGACGACCTCATCGACCATCAAAATCGGCTAGCTATTGGCCGAGTAATCACGTAAAAAACCTACAAATAACAAACCTTTATATTAAGAACCTCCTTTTTTCAGAGTTTGTCAAAAATTTGTATTTTACTTCACCCAAATGTAACTAAATAGTTTGTGCAGACTCTATCAGAATGAGGGTCAACGAATTATCCAAGTGTGTACAAATTTAGCATTGATTAAACACTTTGGCTTATAAACCAGGGGGCTAAATACAACCCTAATTAAAGGAGACCACAGCAAGCCGTGGTAAGATTCCTAATTACTGTACGTTAGCTTTGGGGTTACTCTTGAATCTCGATTTTATGCGAATTGGAATTTGAAATCGGATATGTCATTATAGGTACTCTTAAACTCTACCGCTTAATCAACCGACCAACTACGAGGCACGGGTTCGATTTCCGGCAAATGCAAGCATTTGTGAGGTGAACATTTCGCTGTCTGCATTTCGAGACTGGGTCGAGGTGTTTTTGTTAAATGTGTTCTGGTATATATTATTTAAGTATTTCTAAACATTTCAAGCACTTTTATTCGCTTATTTTGGGGTTAAATTCAATTTGTATAACTTGTCCAGGGATATTTATTTATTTTTTATTCATTTAGTTCTAAAACAATTTGACGAATTCGACAAAATAATGTATTGTTTGCTATTAGCTAAATATTAATCATTCGCTAGTATCGTGTTAGAGAATAGTCTTGTATCTAAAATGGAATCGAGATTCAAAGGTAGCCCTAAACTGTTCTGGCACACTAAATAGTATTACAAATTATTTTGAACTTTGATAATATGTATTTGTAATTTTTTTTTGTATACCATAAAAATATTATGCTGTTATTATAAATTTGGCAGATAATTTCAAGGAGAAATGCTTTTTAATGAAATGTTTATAAGCTATTTTTAACCCTCTTTGAAAAAGGAGGAGGTTGTATGTTCGACAACTATAATTTTATGTATGTTAATATTCGATTTCTCCGTCGATTTTGAAATTTCTATTTATATTTATTAAAAGTCGGTTAATTAAAAATCAAAGTTGGTTTCTTGCAGTTTGACTGCGCTTAAATTACTTATTACAAATTGACATTGAATCTGAGAAATCTATTCTTGCAGAAAACCTTATTATCTATAAACACCAACTCTCCCACCTTTAGCCTCTGTAGTCTAGCGGTCCGCCGTCGGACTTGATTTCTCTTTTTCCCGGGTTCAAAACCCGGGTCAGGCAACAACAAAAAGTAAAATGAAAATTCTAACAAAACTAACGCTGCCCGGGTTTGGACATGTGCCCGGTTGGCGATAGGCTAGCCACCTGTCATATTGTGGGACTTAGTGTTTTCGGTTATGTGGGTGCCCTGGTTTTGACTCTGCCTACTATTTCGATATATGGGCGTGAAGATACTTACTTTTAATTACTTAACAACAACATTATTTCTATCTCACGAATTTAAGATTAGTTAGGACCGTTCACAAGTTTTAGACTAAAATGTGTAGGTACACGTGAAACATTGCAAAAAGCTTACGTTTTTCTTGGTTTCTCCTGTTAAGTTTCTCTAATCTTTAGCCTCTGTATTATAGTTAGGAGTTAGACGAGTAAAAAACCTATCCTTTTAAAATCATGAGAACTGTAATAAATAAAAAATGTATAACCTATATTATTTTACATAATGTTATTTTATTACGCTACTTTTAGAAACATGATAATATGTAATTATTAAAACATTTTTTAATAATGGCTATGATTATAAAAGTAAATAAAGACATTTCTTTAATTACGAACCTTAATTTTGTGTTAAAGTACTCTTCACGATGTTTTAATAGCCTCATCACCGCCAAATGAATGATCATTATAATATATTTTAGCTATTCTCTCACCCGTTGTGTTAAGGTTCAAAATTGTCAAATACGAAACTGCTGGTCCCAAGACAATAGACAATTATCCAAATAGTAAATCTAATAAACGATTGGCTGGAAATGTAGGCCTTAATAGCAAGGAGATATCAGTAAAAATACCGCTTTGCAGTGCCCCGTGTTGTTACTTTTATTTAGTTGATTCACATGTATTATTTTCATGTAATTTTTATATTAATATTGCTCAAGAACAATAAATACCGACCAATAACATTAATGCTTATGAGATACTTAAATTGGAATATATTTATTTTAGAAAACTATTCTTCCCTGTGTCCTTTGCAGAATAGATCATCTGCCTTCCTGCCAAGCAGCTCGTAAAAGGCGAGCATAAGCTAACCGTCACTAACACCGTGATATCTGACTAGGTGGTAGAGTTTCGCAGCGACTCACCCGGATTGGTACCACCTTTCCTATTCCTGCCGCCATAACGTCATGACGTGTTCTGGTTCGGAGGATAAGGTAGCCGGTAAACTTACTTTTGATCGAGGTCTAACATCCAGGCCTCAGGTTGGCAACGCACCATTACCAACTTTGGTGTCTCTAGGCGGCGTGAATTTCTTATCATCAGGAATTCCATCTGCTTGTTTGCCTTCCTATATAAAAAAAAAAACATCTGATTTGATGTTATATGTATTTATATGAATAATTTATGCACAGGCATACGGCGTGCAAAACAGGCATGGCAACTTCTGAATACTTCCGAGCAAACAATTTTCTTATCATATTGAAGCATATTTGCCTGAACTCGGTTAAAAACAAGTAAACATTTTTAAAATATATGATAGAATAATTGTCAATGTAGTAGCATGGTTGTACTGTAAGTTGTCGCTGAATTTCATACTGCGTTCTTCTAAATCTTTTTTTTTTTGCACTAGCGTTTAGTTTTATTTTAAGAACATTTTGACCCCTCCTATTTCTGGTCTATAATCTAAACCTATTCTGTCTGACAGTACTGAGGCAGATTTTGCATTACTCCCGGTTCTACTTTTGAATAGGGATGGTGTTTGAATCACTAAATAAAAACAAATACAATATTTACAATCATTTTGGACTTGAAAAATAAATGGACTTGAAAAATTTTAACCGTACAGAATAATATGTTGTAGTTTTTCAAGTCCAAGCTTCAATGTTATTTCTGCATTTAACAGATGCATTTGAATTTGTTTTATTGTGTCATCGTATTTGATATATTAAAAGAAAAGACAAAAAAGTTACTTCACGCCCATATCCCCGAAGAGGTAGGCAGAGGCACAACCAGGGCACCCACGACTAGCCGAAGACACTAAGTCCCACAATGTGATAGGTGATAAGCCTATCGCCAATCGGGCACATATCCGATCCCGGACAACATTTTTTTTTATTAGAAAATTGGAAAACCCAAATTTTCTTATTGTTGCCCGACCCGGGATTCGAACCCGGGACCTCATACAGTCACGTCCAACAACTGAACCGCTAGACCACAGAGGCGATAAATACACATATGATATGATACATATGATACATTAAAGTTTTCTTTTAGTGCTGAATTCACAATTAAATTCATAAGTTTTTAAGGTTTCTAATTAACAAGTAAACGTATTATTGCTCTTTTTCAAAACTAGGTTAATTTTTGAGTGCCATTATTTAAGTTTATTTTAAGTTTTGTGGCGTTTTTTTAAACTCTCATTATTCCAATTGTTTTTTTTTTTACGTCGTACGAAGAATGTTGCAAACTTGAAATTGTTCACATATTTGCAACCAGGTTTAAACCGTTATTATGAACTATGTAAAGTCTTTCTTATTGGGATTGATTGGTTGAGTTCTGTCACTTTTTTAAAGTTCCTTAAGTTTAAAATAATTTATTGGATTTGTTTCATAAGAAAATTTCATAGACAATGCTTATGTGTATTCTGCTACATTTACCCCTAATTTTAGGAAAACGTAAAACTTTAAGACAGTCGATGAATATTTTTAAACATAATGTGTAACCAGAAATTAGCCTCCGTTCCTTTAGATTAAAAACCTTTTCTTTTACAAGCTTAAGTCCCTCTCATTTGTGTGCGGATATAATGAGAAAGAATTATGTCACTGAAACCGTTCTAAATGGGACCAAAAAGTGTAGAAAAACGTTTTGTGGAATTCAACCATCATAATATATAATTTATAAGCACAATGTGATCGGAGACTCGTTATATTTCTCTTCCAGATCATTAAATTGAGATATATTGACTCCGAGAATGACGGGATATAAACGTTCAAATGTATTACGTTTTTTGTGCGCTTTTTCCTTTATTAACGGCGAGAGAGATTTATGCTTAGGACGTCACATACAACTTAAAACGTTTCATCTCTATTTTTAGGTATAGCCTTTAATATGTCATTTATATTAAGTATATTTTTCTATCACTACATATATATAAAACAAAGTCGCTTCCTCCGACCCTATGTCCCTTTGTTCGTTTGTTTGCTTAAATCTTAATAACTACGCAACGGATTATGATGTGATTTTTTTAATACATAAAATGAATGAAGAGGAAGGTTTACTTGTATATTTTATATCCGTGCAAAGCCGGGGCGGCCCACTAGTTAAAATATAAATGTAAGGTTGGTAACTTTAAGTTAAGTTTGTTAACGAATGAAAAATTTAATATTTGATTTATTCATATATTTTTTTACAATATAAATGTAAGCTGTCATAAACAATTTTAGTAAAAATTCATTTAATTTATTTTTTAACAATTTAAATAATGAATCAAAACATGTTCACTTTGAGAGAATTAAAAATGATAACAACCTTTTAGTAACCAGGATAAACTGGATAAAATAAACCGGCCACAAATATCAAACTTTCAAACATTATTTTCCAAAAAAGTTGGCGATTAAGCAAGCATTTAATCTAATGGGGTAAACTCTTTTCGTGGGGATTTTCGAAGCCTAAGGCTTCATGCTCAAAAACACTATCTCCCGTGCTTGATTTAGTTATATTATGGAGCGAGAAAAAAAAGCTATGGACACAATGTCAATTGTTTATTTTAACATTTACTTAAATCTATCTATAGATAAGCGATATTTGTAGATTTGTGTAAACATTCAAATTTGAATAAAGAAATTACTTTACAAAATATTTTCACAGGTATTTCAACTTAGATTCAACTATTTCTATCGTCCTTGAATTTCTACAGCCTTTTGGAAAACTCAAAAAATATTGTTGCTCTATAATAAAATAAATGCAAAAATGTGAAATTTCACCCATCGGTTAGTAACTGGTACATACTATTAATTTGGTTATATAACAAGTAACAATAGGCTTTTGTAACTTCCAAAACGGCCACGGTATTCAATTAACTTATTCATTATAATCTGAAAATAAATTTTAAGCGGTTCGAAACTTTTTCTTTTACTTAAGAAAAGTGGTTGAGAATCAAATGCCGTTCGCAGAAAATTAATGATTTTCTCTGCTTCCAAGTTTCCATTTTTGTGCGTAGGTACCTGAAACTCTTAAAATTTCTTAGACTTATATTGTTTATTAACCTGCTAAAATATGTACTTATATTACAAGTGACAAATGTTTTTGTATGATTATGACGGTTTCATGGCTAAAACGAAGAAATTTGGCAAGTAAGAAGGTCAATCAATGATTAGGCACGTGACTTTCCTGATGGCGAGAGACGATTGAGGCCTATATACCATACAAATTATAGGAACGTTGCTATCATGTGGCTAGGGTATTAGGCCCATTGTGCAAGTCTACTGGCTGCACCAACCTCCAGACTGGAATATGACAGTCAATATAGTGTCAGGAATAGGTAAAACGTTGGATCCCCATCTGGTCAAGTTGGTGCACAGCACTCTACTATCAGCGGTATTGTCGGTAATGACCCATTTAACCTATTTTCACCTCTTGTAGTGTAAGAGGTGAACCTGGCAAGGAGTCAGATGGTCTATTGAACCCTGTTGAAGTTGAGTTGAATACCTCAAATTATTACTGAGAGATATTGTATAAACTTCAAAACGCGAACTGAGTCACGAGCAAACGACTAATCTCCTTACGTAAATGAATAATTTGCTATAGACACCAGGGATGTTACTAGTGAGTTTCCAATTTTATGTTAGAATATTTAACCTTTGTATGACAAGGTTGCCTAAGCCTTCAAACTAGCTCAAGATGTCAGTTTACGTTACGGTCGCTAAAACTAGAACTAATCAATCAAGTCAACTCTGGCACCTGATACGACTACTATTTAGTCTTTTTGACTCAATGTCCCACTCTTCTTTTGAGAATTGCAAGGAAAAACTTAAAACCAATTACTTGATACAACCAAATTTTAAATAATTTATAAATTCAAGACTTGCAATCACTTAGATACAACTGCACGTTCGTATAACATTAAAGAAAACAACCGCGTCGGCCATAAATATTAAGTACGATAACGCCTACACTTACCAAAAAGTATCCCCAGTGTCTTGCCAGAATAGTTTTAATTTTCGCCAAAAGCCGAAAAGACATTCTTTGTTTCAACAACATAGTGGAAGTGAATCTTAGATCGTGCCAAAAAACTTTATGCCTTACTGCGTCCATTCTACTGCTTCGTTAGACGGATGAAACGAAACTACTTAGTAAATTGAGTCAGTTTATAAATTTTAAAATAGATAAGAACCTACCCACACTACCAGCGAGTTACTGCAGTGTACGGTTTATAAGATTCAACTAAATATTCAAATATTAAAGCATTGTAATAGAACACATAGTATACAATACTCACTACAAACTTAACAAGAGATTTGGCGTAATTACATTTAAACATACATATATGTATGTAACAGTCCTCAAGTAACCATAAACAGAAATGTCAAATACGAGAAACGTGTAACTTCCACGTCAACATCATTTCAAAACCAGCTCAGCTGACATATTTTGTCCTTTTTAAGTGTGGAAAATCCCCCCGGATACCCACTGCTCTCGGGGGAGAACAGCGGGTTATGTCGGACTCGAACCGACTAAAAACCACACTATGACCTTCCTGCCGCCCGACCAGGACCGAGATGGGGTCAAGTGGGCATTCACCATCTCGCTCCGCGGCTACGGCCCGGTCCTTACCGGGCCTCCTCCCGCGCTGAAAGAGGTGCGACTCCGGCCACTGGAGTCGCCCCCCCAGGCGTGCGAGACCGTGCTAGCCAGAGGAAGTCCCCCGACTCCCCCCGGCATCCCCGCATGGGAAGCACTTTGAAGGCGGAGGAACCGCCTTCTTGCGCCCCTAGTCCACCTGCACCGGAGCGGGCCTGAGTTGGGATCGTCCTCCCGGGCCTGCTCCGCGGTCTCCTTTTGCGTTATTACTTCTTGGCAAAAGGAGACCAACGCCTGCCAGGACCTGTCACTACCGAGCATGACGTTAACTACGCTCGGCAGCGAGAGGTCCTCTCCTACGATTGCTGAGAGAGTACACCGCTGTTGCTCAAAGGCGACGCACTCTCCCAATGTGTGGAACGCCGTATCTTCTGGTGCCCCGCACTCGTGGCAGGCGGGGGTCGCCTCCCGTCTCGCGATCTTGTGCATATACTTCCCGAAGCATCCGTGCCTGGAAAGCTCCTGCACAAGTCAGAACGTCAGCGACCCGAACTGCCGCTGCAACCACCCTCGGAGGACCGATCGGATTGCCTCCACCGTCACCAGCCCAGGGAAAGGTGGGGCAAGGTTCTCCTTCCACCGTTCCAATGTGGTCTCCCACGCCTGCCTCTTTATGCGCGTCACGTCCTCCCACGCCAGGGGCTCCCCGCGTGCTCCCACCGACGATACCGCGAGGTATGTGTCAGCAACTGCATGCGCTTGGAGCTCCCAGGGTGGGTCTCCTGCGAGGACGCATGCCGCCGTCCAGGACACCGTCAGGTATCCGCGTATAGCCCTGGTCGCCATGCTGCGGATGTCGCAGTAGGGTCTTGTTAGCGCGACAGAGGGCATCTGCCCAGACAGGTGCTTCATACTGGGCCATAATCCTTACGACACCGGAGTACAGCCATCGGCAGTTGGTGCTCGGGCCTCCCACGTATGGCAAATATGTCCCACA
>NJDC01006541.1:18437-42848 GCA_002245475.1 Calephelis virginiensis | reverse complement strand
CGACTGAGGGCATCTGCCCAGACAGGTGCTCCATACTGGGCCATACTCCTTACGACGCCGGAGTACAGCCATTGGCAGTTGGTGCTCGGGCCTCCCACGTATGACAAATATGTCCCACAAGAGTGGGCGCAGAACGGACCCCTGTGGGACCCCGCAGGTGACGCGATAGCGTAGATGCCGTCGCGTCCTTCCACCAGGACATCGCGGTCCCGGAGGTAGTCAGCCAACAGTTCCCGCAGATACAGGGGCACCCCATGGTAGCGGAGCGCCTCCTGTATAGTCCCGTGCGGGAGACTGTTGAAGGCATAGGCTATGTCTATAGACACTGCCAACGCCTTGTCGCCTTCGAGAACCGACTCCTGCGTTCAGGCCTTGAGCCAGAGCAAGGCGTCTAGACAGGAACGCCCCGCTCTGAACCCGTACTGTGCCTCCGACAGGTTAAGCCCCGCCCCCTGGAGATGTCTGACGATTCGGGTCGCCACCACGCGCTCGAGCAGCTTCCCGACGTCGTCCAGTAGGACGATGGGCCTGTCACCTGAAGGATGATCAGGTGGGCGATTCTCCTTCCTCAAGAGGCACAGCCGGCCTTCCTTCCACAGCGTCGGGAATCTCCTCGACGCAAGACCGACGTCGAAGAGCCCCCGAAGCCGTGGCTCAAGTGGTCCCAGGGCGATGTCCAGGATTCACCCTGGGACCCAGTCTGGGCCCGGCGCCATCCTCTTGCCCTGTAAGCGGTCGACAGCGGCCTCTATCTCCTCTTCTGACACCGGTGAGATGGAAGCCGGGTCAAGCGCTTCCCCACCTAGCCTTGTGGCGGGGACCGCCATCGCCGGAGGCGCAAACTGGGGCGGTGCCTCGGGGAATAGAACTCCTAGCAGCCTGCCCAGGAGCCCGGGATCCGGATTTTTTTCCGAACGGAGCGATACGGGCGTGCCTACGGATCCCGGTCAAGGCTCTCTAGCGCCTCCCCCCACGCCCGGCTCTTCACCTCGCCGATTGCCCGCTGCAAACCGCGTCTCGCTTCACGATACGCGTCGTACAGCAAGCGCTCGGCCTCCAGCTCTGAGGCGGAGAGCTCTCCATCCGCACGGCCCCGACGTCTTAGTCTGAGGCGGGTGTACGGCCGTCGTGCCACGGCGCATTCGGCTCGGAGATTAGCAAGCTCCTAGCTCCACCAGTACACCTCCTGACGGCCTGGGCGGCGCTCGGGATGCGCCAGGTGCATGCGTTTAAAAGTTATGATAACATAGACACACCCACAAACTTTCTCTGATTTCACTGTTGCGAATATGATCGGTGACTGTAACGCATATTTTCCGTAATGACCTCATATCAACTGCATTTATCCTACTTTCTTGCTTTATCTTACATGTGCAATTCTCGCTTTCATAAAGTAACTTTGAGGTGAGCACAGAATTGTGGAAAGTAATTCTAGCGCTCTTACTCAAATCCTTGGTTTGAAGTGGCTTATCCAGTACTCCACTCAGGCTATTCTTTGCATGCATTCTTCTTTCTACATTCTCGATGTATCTTCCATCCCTACTAATAGTGCTTTTGCACTACCAAGACATACAAGTATTTCATTCACTTGTTTCAGCACATCGTCTATAAAACTGAGAAATGTTCTATACCCTAATTTTAAATTCAATGAGTTTGGGCCCAATCACAATACTTAAATTATTATATTTAGTCTGTTACAAATTATTTTAAAGTTGGTGCCTAATCTTATTACCTTAAACTTGTAAAGCACTATTCGTCGAATCAATATAATTATAATTCAATGTTATTGTATAAAAACAAGTAGATACAGTTGTAAATATCTTCTATAGGTATAGTGTCAATATTGTCCCCTACAACTTTTTTTGTAGTAAGTAGTAGCGCCGACTTCAAAATGATATATTATAATCCTATTAATGCTATAAATGCGAAAGTATGTCTGTTTGTTTGTTTGTTTCTCATTCACGCAAAAACTGCTGAAACGATTTCCATGAAATTAGCTACACACATAGAAGGTAACTTGAATTACACATAGGATAGTTTTTGTCCCTAAAGCAATGTTCCTGGGGGTCCACGCGGGCAACGCCACAGGCATCATCTAGTAAACTATATTTTGAATATCATAATTGGATCCAAACAAATTCTTTGAAAATTAAATGTACCAGAAAAAATGTTATTTTTCACTTTTGAGTTCGCATTCTTGAAGTAGGTTTAATGTTTACAAAAAAATATCATTTAAGTTTCCAGGCCTAACAGCAATGCGAGTAGGTCCTAATTGCGGAATCCGAGAGCAAACGATTAGCTCTTGTAAGCCAGCCGCATTGAATAGCTAACGTACTATGCTTACACATTCCGATTGGCTCAAAGAAAACATATTAAATGAACTCAAATGATTTATCAACATTGTTCTACAAACACTTTATGCTCTTCAAATATTTTTACTGAAGCGCTAAATTTGGTAACTGCTTTCTAGTTTCACAAGATTTTTGTTATATAAACGAAAATGTGGACTGAACGAAACGAAGTGCAATTAGCATTACTTGTTCGCTTTTTGACAGGATTCTTTGCATTTGTCTGAATATAATGCAACTATACTGCCCACTTTTTTGTTATACGATAAGCTGTTCAATTGTCATATATTATAGAATTTCTACTAACATAATGTATATAACATTATATAATATACATATAATGTCTAAAAGTAAAGTAAAGTGTTAAGCCCATATCCCCGAAGAGGTAGGCAGAGGTATAACCAGGGCACCCACGACTAGCCGAAGTCACTAAGTCGCATAATGTGATAGGTGGCAAGCCAAATATGCAAATATACGCCAATCGGGCACATATGCAATCCCGAGCAACGTTTATTTAATTGGAAAATTGGAAAAATCCAATTTACTTTTTGTTACCTGACCCGGGATTCGAACCCGGGACCTCAAGTAGTCAAGTCCAACAAGTAAACCGGTAGACCACAGAGGTGATAATGTCTATATCTTATCTTATCTTATAAATATTTATATATATAAATCTCGTGTCACAATGTTTGTCCTCAATGGACTCCTAAACTACTTAACCGATTTCAATCAAATTTATACACCGTGAGCAGTTTGACCTAACTTGAAAGATAGGATAGCTTACGTCTCAATTTATCGCGGGCGAAGCCGAGGGTAACAGCTAGTAACATTATATGATATATGTGTATATATGTTACTAATATGTCGCAAAGTTATAGCTGGAATCTCAGACCAAGTGTGTAAGTTTACCAGCTACCTTGTCTTCCAGTGCGAAAAATGACTCTGAGGAATACCTATACTATGGTGGCAAAGTATGTGAAATGGTTATACCAGTCCAAACGGGTTGCTGCACGGCGTTTATGAAAAAGCAATGCATTCAAATCCATGTAATTTATTACAAAACTCTACGAGTTAATTTAGAGCGATATTGTGATATAATTTTAGAAAACACTTATTATGTTTACCAGTTGCTCTTCCGTCCCTTCACTTAAAAGAGACGTAACCAATTCAGCACAGAGAACAAGAAAGAGCTGAGTTTCTTGCTGGATTTTCTCAGTGTGTGGCCGCGTTCCGATCCGGTGGTAATTTTTAGTACTATAGACTCGTCACAAGTGCCTCTTGTAAGGTAAATGTGAATAAAAATATTTTCTATTCTATATAACAATGACAGATTTTCATACATTAAATTTTCTGAAATTAAACTGAAGCATCACGTATAAAAAATATGGCTAAGATTCAGTGATAGTGTCTGGGTCTAAAAGCTAGTTTATTTTTATTCGAGAAAGCCGATAAAAATTGAAATGTTTTGATTTTTCATTATGAAAACATAACGTATGACTTTTTATTATGTTAGATTAACATTAAACCAAACATACGGCATAAACATACAACGAATAAAATTAGTCCAGTTCAGAATTAGCACAATGTCACGTAAAAGCAAAATCGGAGTCCTAAGGACAAGCATTAGTCACACGGGGCAATATCAATCAGTCCATAAACATACATGCAGGAATATAATAACAGGAATAAATATAAAACCCAGTAAAAACGCACAAAACACTATCGAAACGATAAACGCAGAAGTATTCCGTAGCATCTAACTGTCAATCTGTCACTGCCAAAAACATTAATATAGCTGCGATTTTAGACTCGATTTAATGTGAAATTTATTAAACATTGAAACTATTTCATAATAATTTATACAATTTTTTTTTTGGATTTAAATGAAGTATTACTTCCATAAGCTTACTGATATCGGTTTATTAAACATGAAATAATTAAGTTCAATCAAACGTATTAAAAAAAACAATACTCATCCTAGCGTCCTTGTCAAAACTTCCACCCTGCTGTTGATCCCCAACCCGCCTGCCAAACGTGGGGATTACGATAAATGACCAACTTAAAAAACTTTGGCCCCTAGCCTACAGCAGCACCGCTTAACCGAATTTACGGTAGCGGACTCGGTAACGGCAGAGCAGGGTATGCGAAGACTCCCCGGACGGACTTAGGCTACCGCTAACAAACCTGGCCCTGGTAACGCACAACTGCCGCACGCACCGTTCTGACGAGAAGATCCTGGAGTTGGAAGAGTGTTTGGACAAGTTACGCTGGGACGTTGTGGGAGTCCAAAAACAGGAAGATTACTCGATAATCCTAAAGTGTGGTAACTTGTTCTACCACCGGAAAGGTGACGCCCTGTCCCAGGGAGGTGTCGGGCTTATCGTCCGAAGTTCACTCTTCAACAACGTGGAGGCGATCGGGAGAGTGTCGACAAGGGTGGCATACCTGATACTCAGAATTACCAAACGATATTCGATGAAGGTCATACAGGTCTACGCCCCCGACTTCGGCGCACTCTGACGACGAGGTGGAGGCGATTTACGAGGACATCTCGGAAGCCGTCCATACCTCCGAAACACACTACACGGTGGTGATGGGTGACTTCAACGCGAAGTTGGGTATGAGAGAGAGAGTTATAAGCTGAAAGTGGGGCAATTTGGTGTTGGTAGGCATTATCCGAGGGGCCAACGGTTCTTCAGTGCTTCAGTCATTACAGCGGTGATGCATCGACTATAGTGTTGAGATGTTTCGGTCTGATTACAGGATCAGAGCTCGAAATCGATGCAGTTGCAGAAAGGTGTGAGGTAGGGAGACGTTATTTCTCCGAAACTGTTCACTGCTGCACTGGAAGATTTCTTCAAGCTTCTGGACTGGAAAAGGCTCAGCATTAATGCTAACGGCGAGTACATCACTCACCTTCGATTCGCAGATGATATTGTGGTCATGGCGGAATCGGATGCTCGGTGACCTCGATAAAGTTTCCCAATAGGTGGGTCTTAGGATGAACTTGGACAAGACGAAAGTCATGTTTAACGTTCATGTTGCACCTAAACTAGTTTACGTTGGGAACTCAATTCCTGAAGTATACCTACTTCAAACTGTTCTGTTAGGTAAATCCAACTTCAAGAAATAGGTCGATCGCCGAATCCAACTCGGATAGGCAGCGTTCGGGAAGCTAAAGGATATCTTCTTGTCCAAATTACCGCAGAGCCTTAAGTCGACAGCTTTCGACCAGTGTGTGTTACCGGTGATGACGTATGGAACTGAGGCTTAGCCGTTAAATGTAAGCCTTTTAAATAAGCTCAGAGTCGCTCAGAGTGCTATGGAGAGAGCTATGCCCGGTGTTTCTCTAGGAAATTTGTAATAGATGGATACGATTCATGAGTCAATTAAATATGTTTAGGAAAAAGTGGTATGAAGATATACTGTTTTATTTACAATAATAATTTGTACGGTAATAGTGTGAGTATTTGATAATTTTTCAAATATTTTTGTTTTGCACAGGATAAAGTTTTGTACCTACTTTTTCTATACTTAAACTTCGAAACAAAATTAAAATTGATAGAGATGTAGATTGATGTTCGGAGAACCAAAATTGACATTACATTAAAAAGGACGTAACCGACTGTTACCACTGTTTTCGTTGGGCCTAGCGATATATCCTATGCATCCCTACATATAATACTATGTATTGCTTATCAATAAATTATTGATCTCAGTGCCTTACTAAAACTCAAACATTTGTTTTAGTAAGCAACCCTAAAAAATATACTACAATGGTCTCAAAATTAATAAAGCTTTGTAACAGGTGCAATAGCAAAAGGTTTTGATTTCTTGCCATGTCTGGGCAGCTCGGTACAATAATATTATGAATATAAGATCCCTCATACCGCATTGCGACGACTCAGTTATTCGCCCACACCTGGTCTGTATGGTAATGCTACTCTAAGCGAGGAACTGCAGCGGTTTGAATATATTATAATGCAGTGCGTGTCTTCATTTGTTGTATGACACACCGACACTGCATTTCAAGAGGACCTAGTGGTTTCAAAAATAAGATTTTGTATAACGCCTAAGTTATACGGTTAAAATGGCTGGTTCATTTCTCAACGCCTAAACTGAGCGTGAAATAATTTAGTACGAGAGCTATGACTCGGAAAGAGAAATAGGCCACTTTTTATCTCGTTCGCCAAAAGGATTCATATAGTTGAAATAATTATGCCAACAACGAAGGCGAAGCTACAACAAGAAGTTAGTTCTGTTTTAATACGATTTTTATAAGACTTCAAACTTAAGCTACAAACAATACTATTACTTTTTTCCTATTTAACAAGCTCCTGTACAACAAAACACCACTTACTAACATATGTAACTAGTATATGTTCCAATACGGAGGATTGGGTGGAAAGCCGAGTGACTTACACAACAGGCGTAACAACCCGGCCGTATAACGGCGACGCATCAATAATATCTATGGTGTCTACAGGCCACAAATGTCTCTTACCATCAAGAAATTCGTACGCTTGTCGCTGACTTGTCACATACAAAAAAATTAGCAGCTGACAGCTATGGAGTATAAAATATTTAAACAAAGGAGTATTTATATTACTATACGTACTAAAAATTGAATTATGGAGCTTGAGCAAGGTAATCAGAGGATTTTGCCAAAGAATATTCTTAACAAGGTACGCGAATGGTTTTAGTAAGTGAAATGAGAACAAATAGACACTTACAATTCATTATACATCAAAATCTAAACCGTTTCAAACGTGAAAAACGCTTCGTATTTGCGACTGGCCCGACAAAATGCAACGATGTCGGAGCAAAAGAAATATTTTTATTCTGGGGCCGCATCGGCCATCCGTGACCAGATTGTGAATACGGAAATATCAAATTGAAATCCTATAAGTGTTTAGTTTCAAGTGCTACACTATTCAATAATAAATTTTATTAAAGCTTTTCAGTTCCGTTTCTGGTGTGAGGATGTAACGAACCTATAACCTGGGAATCTCATTTAAGAATACTGGTTATCAGAGAATTACCAAATAATGCAGTCAGTCAATCATTTCCTCAAGAAATTAAAAGTCAAACCAGTAGATAAATAACTTGATGGTGAGAAATTCACGTCGCCTGTAGGTAGTAAGAGTTCGTTGCCCACATGAGTGGTAGGTATGTCAAACTTCTTAATAAATAAATAAATATCCCTGGATAAGTTACACAAATTAAATCTAACCCCAAAGTAAGCAAATTGTATGCTTGTGTTATGGGTGTTAGTCAACGATACTATGACATAGAAATACTTAAATAGATACCAGAATACATTTAATATACACCCAGACCCGGAAAATACAGACATCTAAATGTTCAACAAATCCCTGCCCCCGTCGGGAATCAAACCCGAGCCTCGCAGTTCGTCGAATCAGTTAGGCGAGTATGCTAGCCACTCGACCAACGAGGCGGTCAACTGCATCACCTTCCATGCCTGAAAAGAATAGTGGCGAGCTCTTACAGATGTACGGCGGTAGTAGTTACTAGTTTTGGCCAATACTCGCAAAATTCGTTTAGTCTTATGCTACTGCTTAACCTGCTTGTTAAAGCGTAAATTAGCAATTTAATTAACGTAAAATAGCGAAGGAGTTATGTAAATGTTCATAAATATCTTCACGCCAAGTTTCTTACGGAGTAGGCATCTTCATCCAAATTTAATACTCTTTTCATACAAATACGCCGGTTTTTAAAATTATTGACACCGCCCTCAGACCAAACTAAATCTGCCAAAACCGAATTAAATTTTTATATAATTTATTTTATTGTTTTGGTAAATTATTGCTGTGATTATTTTAATTGTGATTCTCGATTGCTTTTTAAAACGGTGTATGCTGTGGCCGATTAGTAAATAGTTTCTACATTTAACTTTTTCAATAAGAACACTTGTGATGCATGAATTTGAAACTTTAATTGGCCTTTAATAATAATAAAAAGATAAAATCACTATTCATTTATCTTAACCTTTTGAAGCATTAGTCCAAATACGAGATAAACAAGCGTACTCATAACACACAACCCTAATAGACGCTTATGTTAACATCAAACCAACGCGATATGTTGTCCTCCACACGCAAACGCGCTTCACAATCTAAATGCATAGACTGCACACATGTAGCAGTTCCGTTTTCATCTATCCGTCTATCCCATAATAATAAGTATCATTATAATTATTATACCCAATATCAAAAGTTTCTTACGTGCAACCATATCTGTTTAAAAATATGCTAAATGTTACATCGTATGAAACCTGTAACTACATATAACGACCATTGTTTGTATTCTAAAGACAAGATTTTTTACAGTTAATATAATCTGTGAATCATGAATTCGTATGTTTTTTTAAAAAGTCAGTCGTCGTCTTTTGCTACTGTTTAGCAGCAGCATCAGCAGTAGCAGCAGCAGTAGCAGCAGCAGCAGCAGCAGCAGTAGTAGTAGTAGTAGTCAAAATCTATATAGGCCCAGACCCATTAGAATCTGTTTAGTAGTACTGAAGTCATACTGTCAGTTAGTATAGGAATAGTTTTATTAACGACGATGGGCGCTAGACGTTTGCGTCGTCGTAACCACTCCTGATTTTGCGTCTGTATTGCACGGGGTTTGGCAGAGCGCCGCAGTGTGGTTGATATCAAAACTGGTTTCGAGTTCGAACTTTTTTATCACAACTTAAAAGTCGAGAAAATTGCAGTGAGTGGGCATTTCCCGTCAAAAATCTGTTAGTACTACCAAATTTTCTAATGACTGAAGGATCTAAAGCCTTCATTGCGGAGTACGCCGCGACAACAGCCGAGTTGATTTTAAACATAGACCCGTACGTACATATTAAAATTGTTAATACTACTAAAAATATATGGCAGAAATTATAACAAATGTTCGATGACTTCGGTTTCTTCGAGAACAGTCATGTTATTGAGGAATTTAATATCAAGAAGCAGGCAGAGGCACAATGAGGGCACCCACAACTAACCGAAGACACTAAATCCACAATGTGACAGGTACGGGCACACATCCAATCCCGAGCATTTTTTTATTAGAAAATTGGAAAAACACACATTTACATTTTGTTGCCCGACCCGGGAATCGAACTTGGGACCTCATGAAGTCAAGTCTAACACTTGGAGCGCAGACCACAGAGGCGATTAATAGTTCAATAAAAAATAAAAGGAAGAAAGCGATATTACGATTACTATGAGGATGTTTTAAAACTGCGAGATTATCAACTTATTTTGCCAAAAAGAAAACAGTGAAAAGTTACTCGTATGTTTTCATTTATACGGTACGGTCAGTTTCCAGAGGATGATTTTGTGTCAAGGCAAAACAAGACAAGTTCGACTTTATTCTTGGTCTGGTCGTAGTCATGGGCATCAAAAACGTTATTTAGACTTGTCACACTTTGTGTTAATTGTAGGACATCCCTCCAGAACAGTTACACGCATGTGATGGAATTTGCCAAATAAAGGCTTTTTGATAACAATTACAGTTGATTTTCGCAATGTGACAACTGATTCAATAAATTATGTGTCAACAACATGTCAACTAAAGATTGCCTTTTGCACATTGTTACGAAAAAACAGGAATAAATTGCCACTATTTTTCTAGGAGACCGAAAATATAACGAGGGTACTACAAAATGGCACATTTTAAACCTTACTTATTACGAAACCGTTTCGCAATAGGGATTCAAATTTTAATTAATTGTTATCACTTTGTGTCAAGGACTTTGTGCCATTAACTTTAATGTTTTGTTCTCATTAGGTCGTCTGAATGTACTTATAATGGAAATGGGGTTTGTGATCCAAAGCTATTTTTATTTCTTTAATTAGTTAATTGTGTAGTTTGAAGAAAGGAAATAAGTTACCACAGTATTTTAATCCTTAGTATTTCAAATAGTTACAGGTTCATCAGCAAGAATCAAAGTATTTGATATATATATTCATCTGGTATATTTTTTCCTTTATAAGGTTAAACTAAACTTTATACATACATTATTACAAACACATCATCAAGCTTATCATTTTACCATTATCATCTTACCGAATAGGCAGAGAGTATCAAGTGCCAAAATTCACTAAAATTTCTCATTCGTGTTCCTTAATTAAATTATTTATTTTAATAGTAAACTAGCTATTACATGCGGCTTTACTCGCGTCGAATTCTAGCTATCACAGTTCACCTTTCTTGATTCAGACCACATAACAACAGAATGTATAAGAGCTCTCGCAACAGGACACTAAATACTTTAAAACACTACTGTTGACTAAATTTTATATATTTCCATTTGAGTTAGAATGAAAGGTTTCTTGACATTGTGTACACGCGACCATGCTAAATAGGTACAATTGAACATGGACATTTGCCCTTGTGCTTTGTTGATTGTTGCCAAACAAAGCTTAATCGGAAATTGTGACCTCTCAAATTGGAATGGAAGATCTGTGGGAATTATCGAATCACATAGGAACATTAAGTTTTCACCATTTTCTGAAGAGCGCTGGTGAAGACAGAACATAAATAGTGCCACCCGCTCCATTTATGTTCCGTCCAAGTAGTGTGACACGAAGTTTAGTCTTATTAGATTTCTCGGCACCTAAATTTCGCATAAACATAAATTTCAATTGTGTGCCAGTATACCTGACAGCTGAAGTGAATTTAGAAATTAATTTAAGTTTTGGAAACCTAGTAGCGCCATCTATTACTACTTAGGGGAGGGGGGCAACATCTCTTAAATTTTTATGTTGATTTTTTCTAAAAAGCTGATTAGATTTAATAAATTAACGCAGTTTTATTAACATTATTTTTTGGAACAAAGAGATTATTTAGTAATACATAGTCTGCTTTTCACCTTGAGAATTGTGGAGAGTCCTATATAAATTTGCCTTCTCATTATTAGGGGCGCCGGAAGACTTTGGTGCCCCGAACAAAATAACACCCCTTCTTTCACGGATAAACGTATTTAGTACGTTCTATTGTAAAAATATACTCAGCATACCACTTTCTTGCTATCTACCTTGAACACTGCAGAAATTTCAATATAAAATTTCACCCCGTCTTTTAAGGGGATGAGAGGAGATTATGAAAAAAGAATTTGCGACTAAGGGTTTGTATACCAAATTTTATATTAATTTCGAACTAAAAATAACTACCCTAATTCTTAGAGTAAAAACTTATTGTCGACAATATTGCGTTTGTTCATATTTATAGAAATTTTAATTTTGTCACAAAGCTGTAGGAAGCTAAGCAGGATCCTCGTCCTACCCGCTGTGATTTTAAATTCACAAAATATACTTCGCGGATGATGCCCAACTAAATAAAAATATAAGTTCAAAAATCTGCCCAGTGTCTTAAAAAAAATACCAATTCAAATTTTGCGCCTACCAGTTTAATTTTTTACCCAAATTTCAGATTTTAAAAGTTTTTGGATTGTTTTAATCATAACTAATGAATCACCCTTAAATTCATATCCGAATTAAAACAGAAAAACGTCAGAAGCCATTAATGTGTTCAAAATGGAGTCACGTCGGAGAAGAGGGATGTTTTATCAGAAATGATAATTTAAGTCAGTGCTTTTGCTTTATTAAATATAAATAAAAAGCATTAAATTTTAAATAATCCAGACACCGATTTTTGTCTATTTTTTAATTTTATCAAAATTTATATTTTTTAAAAACGTAAATGTTAACTATTTGATTCAAAATCTCATCAGTCAGATTTTATTGGTAAATAGAGTTTTTTTCTCAGAATTATACGAAGACATCGTAAAGTTTTTGGAAGATACCAATATTGGAGACTTCATACTTCCCAATGAAGATTACGGAGACCGGGAGTACGTACAACTAGAAAGCAGTGAGTTCTATAGAGGAAGAAAGTGAAGGACCTGATGTAAGTACATCATTTATACAAGCTGGTGAAAGGAGAAGGCAAGGCATACGATGGCACTTCTCATGGGCGATCAAGATGAAGACTGCGTGGGCGTCCACACAACAGCAGAATAGATAGATCAACTGCATACGCGGGTTGATCTACAAGCAATACAAACTCGTGGAAGGAGTAGGCGGAGCACACGTTCGTTGGCACTTCTTGTGGGTGGCCAAGATAAAGACTACGTGGGCGTCCAACCAACAGCAGAATAGATAGATCAACTGCATACGCAGGTTGATCTACAAGCAATACAAACTCGTGGAGGAGTAAGCGAGGCACACGTTCTTTGGCACTTCTTGTGGGCGGTCAAGATGAAGGCTGCGTGGTCGTCCACACAGTAGCAGATATACTATATACAGAACTAGCAGAACTGCATACGCGGGCTGACCTCACTAAGAAATTATCCCGATTCCATTACTTCCAACAGAACCATAATATCTGTCCATTTTACGAGTATACATTAATTTTAAACATCAAATACAACATTATAAAGTCTTAAGACGCTGTGACTAATGTAGAACATTTAAATATTAATCAAAGAGATGAAAGCTTAAGACTGATTAAGAATCCTCAATAAATAACGTAAAACTGATTTTTGTTCTATTTACTCTATTGTACCCAACATCGTCAAAGAAGGACAATTAAAATATAACTCGTTTTGGTAGTTCGACTCAATGTCCTTACAAAAAAAAAAAACAAAATATTTTAATCTAAAAATAGTACGTTTATTTTTCAATATAGTCTGTTCACTAGGTAGGTATTTTAAAATATAAAAATTATAAATTGTTTTTAATTTTATTGTTCTGGGCAGGAAGCAGTTCTCAGATTTTATACTTTGTAGAGGACAGCAGGAAGAATAATTAAACACGTTCTATATAGCTTGGGTAGGATAAGGATTTTTCTACCGTAGGCGGGATTTTATTGATCCCGCCTACGTTGGGAGTTGGTGTGAAGATATGTCTGTATGTACATTTATATCTTCGAGCTCTAAATAAACGGGTATATTGTTTTTGATGTACATACCTTCGCTAATTAAATTTGATAACATATTTAATCATGTGCGAACCCAAAAAACATTGTACTCACCACAACCGAATAACACAGGGTAACCTAAATTTCATGAGGCCGACATTAATTATTTAGCAAATCCTTAAGTATCCCTCAGAATCATGTAATCTTTATTCATTAACAATTAACACACAAAGGCTTACTTACGCTGTATTTTTTGTTTCCTTTTTCGTAACTTCGCCGATTTATGGACCAACTTACTCTCTTAAATCTATTCTCTTATATATTACAAAACTGTAGAAATGTTAATTCTGAAAATTGAGTATGTTAAAGTAATATGTATCAAACTAATTAATACATTGAGGCATAATCGAAGCGACAAGAAATATCCAGCAAGACTAACTTTAAGTATTTTAGAATTATTGTCTGTTGATTTCTTTATCTGACTTCACGTGTGTCTGACAAAGCCTGAGAAACTCCAACAAATGCATTTTTATCAATTTTAATGGCAGAGTCATTGAAACATGGCGGCACAATAGGTTAGGCATTGATTTCACAGTACAACATTCACGCAGATACTCTATTCTGTTCAGCAGATTCTGACCAGAACGGGGACCCTGTTTGATACTGTCATGTTCTGATCTGGATCACATTTTCTGTTGTTGTTAAGTAAACTAGCCTTTTAAATAAATAAAGCTCTTGAGAATTGCATTGTCGTTAATTCAATTCTAAGCCCATAATTTACATACTTACATATCAACACACCAAGTTCCTTCAGTCTTTTTTTATATGATATTAGAAGGTAAACAAGCAGACGGATTTCCTGATGGTAAGAAATTTGCACCGCCAAGAGACATCAAAGGTAGTAATGTTGCGTTGCCAACCTGAGGCTGGGATGTTAGGCTTCGAGCAAAAGTAAGTTTACCGGCTACCTTATCCTCCAAACCGGAACACGTTATGACGTCATAGAGGCAGGAATAGGTAAGGCGGTGGTACCAATCCGGATGAGTCGCTGCGAAACTCTATTAACTTGTCAGATGTCACGGTGTTATTGACGATAAGCCTATGCTCGTATTTACGAGCTGCCTGGCAGGAAGGCAGATAATCTATTCTGCAAAGGAGCCCGGAACTCGGTGAAAAACACTGAACGTATCACTCCGAATCAGAATCAAAAAGGTTACAAAATAATGGTGTTATATATTTATATCTAGCTTCTCCTATTTTGCCATGCAGTTGGCATGCAAATTAAATAAACAAGAATAAAAAAAATTGACTGAAAATTAAAATAAGCAAAAATTTAGAGAATTATGAAATTATTACAATTAAATATTTATTACAAAGATACTCAGCATAAATTGTATTTTATTTGATTTTAATAGTAAAGCAATATCAATGATTAAAGAAATATCGAATGTGAAATGAAACGATCCTTGCATATCTACCTAGTTATAGGTTTGAAGTCGGTGCCAAGCCAATTTAATACTTACTTATAATACCATTATTAGTTTAAGGCTTGGCACCGACTTCAAACATGTTAGTAAATGACACATATGCATTGTAGGCAGTATATATTAATGTTAAATCTTTATTATTTTTACGTTTTAGTTTTGAGTTCGTTTTTTTAACATAATTATTTTTATCATATTATGAACGCGCTGGTTTCGGTTTCAATCACTTTCATTTGTCCCCACTTTTGCTTTCTAGCACGATGAAAGGTGACGAAAACATAAATATCAATAATTTTGATAATTCTATTTATCGTTTTATACAAAATTTGAAACTTGATGCAATTTGTGTCTCTAGGCGTTATGAATTTCTCATCATCAGGAAATCCGTCATCCTATTTGCTTTCCAATATCATAAAAAATAAGAATAATAACTGGTGCTAGAAAAAGCCAAGTTCTTGTAGATTAAATGTTTGTTGTCGTCTCTTACATGGAAACACCTAATAATTCTCTATTTTGACGGAGCTCAGCTTTGCGATACGTAACGATATCTGAGCCCTGACCATTAGTTGGTGGTTATTCGCTATTGTCTCCGTAAAATATTTTTATTAAAATTTTGAACAGCGCCTCTACTGGTAACTAGGGTTACTAAATTTCAGTGTAAAAGTGCTATAGATTGCGATATGTAAGTTACTAAACGTAATCTTGAGCAACTGATGGTAAAGTCTCTGGCTACGGTCGCGAGTAAAAACAGTTTTGTATAGCGCGTACGGCAACGCAGCGTTATATGGCCGGCAAAGGGGAATGTCTTACTGTAAAATGTCCTATTCTAAATACTCGAAGTAGCCATATAGTACGTACACTAAAGATTTTATTGAAACGAAGTTCCTTACGCAGGCTTGGAGGAGATAGGGATTTTGCTACGCGACCGAACTGAAAAAAAAAGTGATCGTAAAAACCGTAAGAAAAAGTTGGTGGAATAAAACCGTTAAATGAGACGTGCGCAGACGCGACAGTTGTATACAGAAGCGAGCAGTGTATAATACCTTTCCTATCTCCCTTACTCCACCCCGCCAATGCAAAATGTATACTCGTAAATTGTGTCGATTCCACATAAGCCTAAGGAATTCCGTTCCTACCTGGTGTCCCACGACACCACATTTATATTCTATTTACAGTTAGAGGCTACTGCATGGACTTTAAAAATCAGAAAGTTACTTTATTAATGTCTAAAATACGAGTATATCACAGACTTTTGTATTAAAACTTGCTGTCACGTTGTGTACTTCATTAAAATATCCTCTTGTGTAGAAAATTAAACCGCACTATTAAATTTTTAATGAAGCATTATTTCCCCCGTGGTAAACTTTGCTGCGGTTATTAAAGTTCGAAGCAAAGAGATGCTTTTGAGATTGTTTTATAGAATAAAGAATTTTCGTAATCAATAATTAAAATTCATTTTGAGTGAATTTTGATTTAAAAAGAGGAAGTTTATATTTTCGTTGCATATATTTTTTGTTAAACCGTATCTGTTCAAGCATTTAGTTAATAAAGGCACTCCCATAATACAAGCATGTAATTAACTTGACCGCCTCGTTGGTCGAGTGGCTAGCTTATATGCCTAACTACAACGACCAACCACGAGACTCGGGTTCGATTCCCGACGGGGGCCGGCATTTGTGTGATGAACATTTAGTTGTCTGCATTTCCGGGTCTGGGTGTTAATTTTGGTAATAATTCTGGTAAAGAAATAATTATGGTATCTGTTAAAGTATTTCTATGTATTACTATCGTTAACTAACACTCATAACACAAGCGTATAACATGCACACTTTGGGGTTAGATACAATTTGTGTAACTTGTCCAGGGATATTTATTTATTTTATTATATTAGTGATATAGGCTCTACGATAGGTTCGGATCCTCTGTGTAAAATAGACTATATTATGTCTTCCTGTCCGGCAGCTCTCCAGAGGCCAACATTGTTACATGTGCCATTTACCAACAAGACCACTGAGAGTAAATTGCTGTCCAGCAACTTGTACGTGTAAGGATCCACCGCCCTACCTGTTCCTATGACAGTATCATGTTCCAGTTCAGAGGGTAGAGTAGCCGGCAGACTTGCAACAGTGATCCTATATCATCTACGGAGTCTATAGGCTGCGGTTGTCACTTACCACGTACGTACGCGGTGAGCACATAATGTGAGAGAGAAAGAGAAAAAAAGGAAAGAGTTTTTATACTTAATACAATAAACAACGAAACACTGAGTAACAGCTCGATAGTTACCTGCAGACTCAGATCCGCTGCTTCTATTCTCTATAAATAGTACTTGAAAAGGAAACCAACCAGAAACAACATGGAATAAATGCAAAGATGAACTCAACAGTCAAATATGTTGAATTTCATGCATTGAAGCAGAAATGTTGGCAGATTTATACAGTGATCGAACAGTGTGTCACTCGGATGACTAATAGTATACGGTTTGATATTGCAGAATATCCATACACAAATACGGATTATATATTCCAGTTGTATCGTTCAAATTTTGTATTGCATTCTGGGTCATAGTTATCATATTCTGTGCTAGCGGCCCACACCGCCTTCGCGCAGTTATAAAATATTCATGATATAAACATTTCTCTTCAATCACTTTATCTATTAAAAAAACCGCATCGTAATCCGTTGTGTTGTTTTAAAGATTGAAGCACACAAAGGAACAGAGGAAGCGACTTTGTTTTATACAAAGTAGTGATATTGCATTAAGTTTCCCCGTGTTGATCCGGGCTCCTTTGTAGAATAGATCATCTGCCTTCCTTGCCAGGCAGCTCATAAAAGGCGAGCATAGGCTCACCGTCACTAACGCCGTGACATCTGACTAGGTGGTCGAGTTCAGCAGTGACTCGCCCGGATTGGTACCACCGCCTTACCTATTCCTGCCGCCATAACGTCATGACATGTTCCGGTTCGGACGGTAAGGTAGCCGGTAAACTTGCTTTTGCTCGAGGCCTAACATCCCTGCCTCAGGTTGGCAACGCACCATTACCACCTTTGGTGTCTCTAGGCGGCGTGAATTTCTTAACATCAGGAAATCAGTCTGCTTGTTTGCCTTCCAATATAATTAAAAAAAAAGTTTCACTCTAATGAAAACTACGTTGTCTGCGATTAGTGACTGGTCGGTGTTATGTTTGCCATGTATCACAGTGTGGTACTAAGTAGTCACTTCTGCTAAATGTGGGTGGTTCTACATCTCGCTAACTCGGGGATACAGCATAAGACAGTTTCATTTGCCTAAAATTAAACACCACTAATAACGTTTTCTAAAAAATATCACGTAATTCAAGCGCAGTAAAACTCCAAAAAATTGATTCCGATTTCATACCCACATTATGCTTAAATAATTGTTTTCAAATGTCTTTCTAACAAGTAGTCCTTAAACTCAGTAATGTGTAAACTTCCATGTATCTGTCTTCCCAAAAATACATGTAAAAATATATATATAATTTTGTATTGTATATAGAATTAGGGGTGGCACGACTAAGAAAATTTTCCGGTGAGTTTTCTTCTATTTACTTATACGAGTACATCGGGAGTATGTCCTCACCCAAAAATGCGTGCGAAAATTCAAATTCGCCGAAAACAAAGAGAACGGGTATTTAAAAGTCTATGTACTCGTCTTAGGATACAGGGTCTCTAGAGGATAGGTAAGGTTATAGATGAAGTTAATTCCGAGGTTTGCAGAAGATTTTTTACAATCTTTGTCATTTAAAGTTATAGTTCAGAATATACGAAGATTCTACTGAAGATTTTATGCTCTTTTGACAAGAAGTAAACTAGACTTTGATATTATTATTGTCACTGAGTGTTAAGTACAAAATTCTGACTTATTACCGACGCTTGAACGTAACGATTTTTTTCGTACTTATAATTATGTTCAAATAATTACAATAACTCAATAGCACCAAATACAAAACAAAAATTCACCAAATTTAAAGGGTTTCAACTTCACTTCAACTTTATCAATAAAACTGGACATAGGTATCTAAGGACATGAATTTTTTCAACATATTATGTTTTGCAACTCCATTTAGTAATAATACAAAAACTAACTCCTCTTATAATTTATATTAATTGAAAAAAGTTAACACTTTTAGTTTATACTAAAAAGACTTTGATTCTCAGGGTTTAAACTTATTGTTGACGTCATTGCGTTTATTTAAATTCAGTGAATTTAGTCATATCAATAAGTCCATGGTTTTGTCATTGATTTCAAAAACGTCTTTGTTTAAACAGCTTGAAAATGTCATAGTATAAGTTAACTTAATATTGTTATTATAAAAGCCCTATGATGTTGTAACAAGATTGACTGGCAGGCTAATATACTATAATTAAACATGTCAATAAAACCATACACACAACAAGTAGAATTAAATTCGATATTCGAAATTTAAACTGAGAATGTATGAGAATGAAATGTGCAAGCACAGTTTATTGAATGAACTAGTTAATACAATGATTTTGATAATAACAAAAATGAGATGAACTCATTTATCAATAAGTCGGTAAAACCTAATATTCTTTCGAACTACAAAAACAAAAAACTGCAACCCAAAACTGCACCCAGAACTGGAAGCTCACTGCTTTTTCATTTGCACGTAAAGTTTTTACATTAAAACTGTAGGGGCAGTTTCGTGTAAGCTTGTCATTTATTTTTGGAAGGATTAATCAAGGCTAGACGACAAAATAAAAAAGTAACGAACATGTGAATACGTACCTACAAATTAAGTACCATTTCTTAATTGTTTTAAAAGTTGGATAAGCCACTGTTATGTTATTTTTATATTATGATTTTCAAAAATAAAAAAAATGGAAATTCCTGATGGTGACAACTACATGTTACCTTCAAAGACTAAATATGATAATGGTAGTTGGCTGAAGCAGGTATGTGATTGAATAATTTTACGCGACCAAAGCTAAACCAACGCTACCCTTCCCGGATAAAAGTGCAACGGCGCTCTTTAACCAAGGTAATAGGCCGTACATACAGATGAGACCTCGCTGTACTCCATTAATCAACCGAGTCAAATATTCAACAGAACAATCCGCAGGGGGATCAAAAAAAATCTAGTGGTTTATATCGAAAGTAACATACCATTTGCACCGCATATATTACGAGTTACAAAGCTAAGTTTTCACTTAGCCGGCTCTACTATCTCATAAATAAAAATACTAAAATGTCAATTTATTACTTGTATCACGAATGTAGATGACAGTATTTCGTGGCCTCGGTGCTTAGAAAATTTATGACAGTAAATATTTTTTTAAGTTTTTCTATTATTTTTTTATGATATTGTAAGGCAAACAAGCAGATGGATTTCCTGATGGTAAGAAATTCTAGAGACACAAAAGGTGGAAATGGTGCGTTGCCAACCTTAGGCCGGGATATTAGACCTCGAGTAAAAGTAAGTTTACGGCTACCTATACTCCGAACCGAAACACGTCATCGGCAAGCGCTGACATTATGGCGGCAGAAATAGGTAAAGCGGTGGTACCAATCCGGGCGAGTCGTTGCGAAACTCTACCACCTAGTCAGATGTCACGGTGTTAGTGACGGTAAGCCTATGCTCGTCTCTTACGAGCTGCCTGGAAGTAAGGCAGATGGTCTATCCTGCAAATGAGCCCGGACCAACACCAACACTGGGGAGAAATTATTATTGTTAACACTATGTATCAGTGTTATTGACTAATACCCTTGCTAAAAGCATACATGATAATTTATGATCTGATCAGATCGTGCATTTATCCAGAAAAATTATTCAAACAGAAGGTGTAGCTAGTAGTATATCCAGTAATCTCATATTGTGTTGCAATACAATGAGAAAATAAACAGATTCCATGTGTTGAGAAAAACACCTCGCATAGAAATACTCAAGATATTATCGGTACGTTGTTAACTTGAGGTTAGGAAATTCCTTTTTCGTGAGTTGTCTACTATTCCCTCCCCTGGAAAGGACGATGACGAGCACTAACTTCACAACGGTTGGCATAGGTTTGGCGGTAGTAAGTTTGAGTCCTTGCAGGAGTGAACTAGTTTATACTTTATGACTTTGTATTTAATAGTTTTACATCAGTAAATAGCAATGTAGGTACATCACATATTAAATTGTTTAGGTTTATCGTTCTCTTATTTTAGAAGTTAGAGAGAGGGGTACATCTTACCTTTTTTGAAGTGTCTCTTGCTCAAACTATTCGGAGAAGAAAAAAATGATAGAAACTTCTATATCACTTTTAATGACCTAGATCCTAGATAGATAGATGTAGAGTATCTTACGAATTTGATGAATGACAAAATGAAATTTATTTTTAAGTATGGGAAACCGCCAAAATTTATTGTTATTTATCTATTTTTACATGAAAATATTAAGGCCGTTCACAGAATATATCTGCTTACTATGTTTCAACAGCTTGTTCTTATAGTTTCTGAAAAAAGTGGCTGTGAAATATCGACGGACAGACCGATAGACATGGAGAATCTATAATGACTTTGTTTGTTGACCTTTAACTACGGTGTGTGTGCGTGCGTGCGTGTATGTATGTTTGTGAGTGTGTCGATACACAGGCAAAATAATTTTCTTAATTTTGCACGTATCTAGCAAATCTAAAATTAATTCTTATATTCAAAAAGATAGCTCTCTAGGAAATATTTGTCATACATAAGGTAACTAAAAAACTTATATAAATGAAGTGGCGAGCACAACTAGTCGTAGAAACAAAATTATACTTCATTTTTATTATAAAAGAAAACCTCAATTGTTACAAATGAACAAAGCAGTCAATCATGCCGGGAATCGACGAAACAAAGTAACCCTCCAGGACGTATTACTGTCACAAAGGAAAAGGATTTTCCTAAACCTCAAAATATATCAAGATCCGATCGGCTCGGGAGCCGATATTCTTATATGAAAATATGAGAGTTACATTGAAAAATATCAATTCGTTCACAAACTTGGATAAAAGGAAAAACATGTTTGGTTTATTCATAAATTTAACCGGATGTAACTTAATAACCCAGAACCCTGCTATTTCCTTGTTTACTACATTATTTGTTTTTTTTTTTGGTTTTTAATCGCCTCTATGGTCTAGTGGTCTGGGTGTTGGACTTGACTGCATGAGGTCCCGGGTTCGAATCCCGGGTCGGCCAACACAAAGAGAATTGGATTTTTCCAATTTTCTAATAAAAAAATGTTGGTCGGGATTGGAATTGTGCCCGGTTGGCGATAGGCTTGCCACCTATCACATTTTGGGACTTAGTGTTTTCGGCTAGTCGTGGGTGCCTTGGTTGTACCTCTGCCTAACTCTTCGGGGATATGGGCCTGAAGATACTTTTTTTTTGTTTTTTTTTTGTGATATTGAAAGGCAAACAAGCAGACGGATTTCCTGATGTTAAGAAATTCACGCCGCCTAGAGACACCAAACGTGGTAATGGTGCGTTGCCAACCTGAGGCCGGAATGTTAGGCCTCGAGCAAAAGTAAGTTTACAGGCTACCTCACCCTCCGAACCGGAACACATCATGACGTTATGGCGGCAGGAATAGGTAAAGAATAAATCAAATGGATATGATTAATCTATCCATTTTAATATTGCAATTGCAAAAGCCTGTTTTTTAGGCTGAACCGCTATTAGTCGAAAAGTGATTTTAATGAAATTCTAAACATAAGCCTTTTATTTTGATGATTTATATAGTTTCCGACGGAAAGCTATAAACGTTTTAGTTTTCAACATTTAGAGCCATGACTAATAAAATAATAATAATAAAATTATGAATAGTAATAATATTATGAATTAATAATAAAATGATAGCGTAATAAGCAAAAGAAATTTACACACTTTCACACTGTTCTAAGAACTTAAAAATTGAAAACTGTATTGGAACTCTAAAAATATTAAAAATTATTATTGTATAGTTTAAAATGATGGATGAAAAAACAATGGAATTAAAGATATAAATAAACGAAAAATGTTAAAACTGATGATCTGGTGGCGGGTGACCATGACTTGTGACGCTCTCATGTCATATTGGGGAGGCCTATGTCCAGCAGTGGACGACCTTTGGCGGATGATGATAATGATGAACATGATGATTAAAGTAGTCTGATAGTGTCCAAATTACTTTATAAGTCATAATATGTAGTTTCACTAAGTACCGACCACAGAGACTTTTTTTTAGTTTATACTTAATTTATCAATATTAGACAAAGAATAAAATGAGTACAGAATTTGATCCAGCCTATTTTTTCAAACTCGTCATATTATTAAAAATATCCATATTTCTATATTTTCGACAAGTCTATGGAAAATTTTATAAAATTTTAGTATTAAATTATAACATATTTTTTTATTTCTGCCCGTTTAATAGAAAAACTCTGGACTCTCTACCTGGCAGCCAATTAATTGGCGAGTAATGCTCAAAATACCAACTAGACCACTTTTAATGAAGCCGTAGTGCAGCCACTTAATTATCCAACACCTTACCTATTCTGGCCACACTAATCATATCTGGTCATAACATTCCGGCCACAGTACAGCGACGCACCTGTAATATGTGTCTGTTATGGTGTCTATAGGTGGTGGTCTCTTACCATCTGGTGAGCTATGATATCTTCACCTCAAGTTAGCCAACACACTTTGTATTTTGCTCACACTCTCAACCGATGACATGCCACTTGTATTTCATTAGAAAATTTAGACACTATTGATAACACTTTTACACCACAACCTAATTTTTTACTTTACTAACCAATTTCACTATATAGGCATCATCAGAACATAAAAATTCTGTTATAACCTTGATGATGCTTATGTGGTGAAAGTATACAGAATGATAGGCGCATGGTTAAACAAACTAAAATGTTGAGGGGTGCCATCATTTGGAAACAATTCCGAGAAAATTGGACATTGTAAAGGTTGTTACTTTTTTTATTTAGTGTTTAATTCTCCCGAAATTTCAGCTCTTTGTGTATTTTTTTTAATTACAGACGCAGAAGCTTCAAATACATTTGATTTAGGTATTGCACTAATTGACTGTATTGAAATATAAATATATTAAGATACTCTATGAAAGCATTAAAAAATCAATAAAAATAAGAACAACCTTTACAAACTTCATCTTTTTTGAAAGTGTTTCCAAACAATTCCCCCTTTTCACCATTCTTGTTTGTCCAACCATGCACCTAACACTCTGTATAGGGTTTATACGTATAGTGAAAAAAAAGTACAAGTGATATTAATAAAACGTGACTAGAAAAAGTACAGAGAAAGTATTAGAAAATCTGATCGCTTGTTTATTTACTACTGTATTTTCCTATTGTATTTTGAAAAACGTAAAAAAATAACCCAAAACCCTTTAACATCCACTTCATATTTACAAAAAGACCAGGAAAACCGCATGCAAAAATATTTGTTGGAACACGTATTTAGATTGTATTGATCGAAACCCTTTGTTAGCGAATTAACAAGCGGAATGTTCTCCGACTATTTTATTTCGGTATTAACAGTATATTCGGAACGTATTCCCGACAATCCGGCTTACGTCTCGTTGCAAGTCAAATTTTCAATCGACATTATAAAGTCAAATAGGTAACTTCGTACA
>NJDC01006540.1:8615-21670 GCA_002245475.1 Calephelis virginiensis | reverse complement strand
TTTAAGTATTAATTACGAAATTAGCAGGTTATGTACAAAGCAAAGTTTGACTATCGTTGTAATAAGTAAAGTAAAAAGATGTAATAATTATATAAATATTTTTTTATTCGACTATAACAACAAATGAGTAAAATTAAGTGCCCTACTTAGACTAAACTGGATAAATGATTATCAGATCATTTATATAGTTCCAATGTTAAATATAAGCACTCAAGGCTGTCTATGGAAGTAATTCCTATGCTCAATTTTATTTAATAAAAAAAAAAGAAGATATACTCTATGGTCGCATCTGTAGTCTGTGTGCACTTCTTTTCTTGTAAAAAACCTAAAAAAACTGCAAGAAATGCTCTGGCCTCTGTATTGTAAAAGATAATAAAAGTAAAACATAATAATTATAACCGTGTATCAGTAACATAAAATAATAATTTAAAACAACATCCAAAGCTTTCAAATGTCAATTTAATTCAAAGTCGTGAAAGTATTATCAAAACATATCAATTCAAAAAAATAAGTCATTTTTTTATTGACCGAAACTTGAAATAACATACGTTTTTAACCGACTGTAAATAGAAGAAGTTATATGTTCAACTCGTACATTTTTAAGAGCATTCGAAAGTGTTTCCATAGCCACAAAATCAGTAGTTGTTGATAAAATCCTAAGAAAATTGAAAAATCATCTCCTTTTTGGGTATCCTTAGACGACATTATATGGAAATTAAATCGACTTTTACTGCATTTGCAATTATGATGTAACGCAGAGTCCAAAAATAAAATAAAACTGTGCTGACTGAAACAAAAACTGAAACTGAAATAAGACTGAAAAAAAACTATATTATAAGTATTCATTTGGAAATTTAAATGTAATAGAGCGAGAGCCTGGGCGTTATTTTATAAAACCTGAAAGTTTTTCCAATGATATCCCCAACACAGGTAAGAACGATGAGGGACTATGAAATTCGGGTGGGGGCTACTTCGTTAGGTTACAAAGGGATAACAAAGGTGTGTAAAATAGTACCTCAAATTCATACAAAGTTCGATCTTTCAATATTTTCTTAGAAATAATATTAGAAGTGACGTTATCCATTGCCAGGCACTTGGTACGGTTGCAACCCTCTAACTGACACCCCTAAAGTTAAATAAATTATAACATATAAAGTATCATTTATTAATAATAAATTATTATTAATATTATATACTCATAACAATTTTATTACATTATAATACTTTCGTCCTATTATAAATCTGAAATTTATATGTGTTACTTGGAGGATTATTAAAAGATGTTATACATACTTTTTTGTAGTAAACAATTGTACTTATCCACAATACATTCCACCAAGTGCCGACGATAACAAATATAGATTCTAAAAGATGTAACCCGAGTAGCCAAACAGTTTTAATAGTTATTACACCTTGCCAGAGACATTGAAAGTCTATCGTAGGTACAAGTGCGGTATAGTACTCCTCATGACTTTAGAATACTTGTTTTTTACATTTTAGGACGCTGTTGGGGAATGTCTTCCTAGTCTTCCACTAGAGCGATTTTCAGCTCTAGCAGTATGATTGGACAGACATCATTTTGTCGCACAAGTCGTCCTAGCTCATCCTAGGCGTGCTCTCTTGGGTTTCAATCAGGACTATGCGCTGGCCACGTAAGACAGATATTTACGTCTTGAAAGTAATCATTCACTATTTGCGCGGTGTGAGATCGGGCGTTGTCGTGCACAAATACTGCATTCTGTCCCATATTGACCGTAAATGGTCCGACATGCTCATTAATGATCTCTCCCACGTATCTTTGGCTAGTCAAAGTCCCATTTTTTTTTAGCACCAGCTACGTGCAATTTTGAGAAGAAATTCCAGCCCATAAGTGTACATACATAACCTTGTGGTACCTTCTCTTCGATGCATTCTTGCTTGAATCGCTCTCCGGCCCTTCAGTAGATTTTTGTCCTTCCGTCATGTTTGTAAAATGTGAGTATTAATTTAAATGTGAACATTACTCTTGACCAATCGGAGTGATCCCTTGCGATATCATACATATACGAGTATGTACTCAGATCTCAGGTCAAGACTCAGGTCTTGATATACGATGCTGACGCACTAATTCAGGAGCATTTGTGGGTTAAAGTGATTATAAATTGCCTTTACCAAGTTATCTTCTGATAGTCCATGCACTTGGGTTGCTCCCTCTAAGGCGTAGAAATTGTTACGTCTGTAATGTTAGGTTTAAAGAAAGTTCCTATTAAAAACCGAATTCTAAGAATCATGTTCACCAAATAGCAATCTTCTCCCCTTGAAGTATAATGAGGTATACCTGTTCTTGGCCTCCGCAGATTAGAGACTGTTACCTGAAAACGTTGGAGATTTTGATAGATAGATAGTTGATAGTGACAATCCGACTTAGTCGTATCACGCCGCCTTTGCCCTGTTTCTAGCAATGCAAGGATTCTGGTGCACTTTTCAAATGTGAGTGATACAATGATGGATAAACCAATGGAGATTGCAACTCAGAGACGGTTTATTTTGGAGATGTTTGGGTTTCTTTAACTGACCTAAGTTACTTGCTCTCTAGTGCACTGTGTTTGTTTTACAAAAGAGAGCAATTGCACGGTGCACGCATGCGCACACACCCCTACCACAACCACACACATACATATACATAGACATACACAGACAGACGTCAAATTGATAGCCCTTATAACCCATTGTTACACTGAAATCATATGATTAAAAAGGTTAGTTTTTATACCAAAATCTCAATGGATGACGTGAACGCGCTATATAACTTAAATATGCGGGCGGGCACTAAATAAAAGTCCAAAAAATTGGTGAAAACTGAGAGATGTCTCTCCATCCTTGAGTTGAATACCCACTATTAATGTTTTTGGTGTCTACAGGAAATGTGAATTTCTTACATCAGGAAATACGTCTATTTAATTCCCTTCCAATCCTAAAAAAATAATAAAGAAAAAGGAAAGGACAGACTATAAGAGCGAACGATTCATTCTTGTGCTATCAATATCTTAAATAGTTGTCAATCCACTAATGTTAGCAGGGTTCTATTAAGGCCAGGATATTAAGAAATTGAATATTTTAGATTCAATTTTAAACCATAGAATTTGTTTTGTTTTGCTCTAAGAAAAATATAGGATAAAGTTCGGTAAACGTTCCAGTTTAAGTAGCTGACGACTCCAAAACCGATTTTTGGAACTTCACTCGGTTACATAATCAATTCAATACTTTTTCAGGATTTATTTCAAATTTGTCATACTCAAAGTTACAAATAAAAAGAGTACCTACGTAAAATCCTACAATCAAATATTTTCAGTAAATCCTGACAAAGTTTTAGTGTTACGTAGCTAAGAACCATCTGGATTTCTTTAGCTTCTCAAAAAAATCAGCATCTAAATCGTTCCATTTGTTCAAAAGTTATGATACTACAGACAGACAGAAACACAAATACACGTAAAACTTATAACACCCCTCTTTTTCCGTCTTGAGTTAAAAATTGCCGCGCAGGGAAAGAGGTAGCACAAAATGCCAACAGCGCTCAAATATCCTAGAATTAAGTATCGAGTTACAACCACAGTCCAATTTAGTATTCACCAACCATAACGCAATCTCTCCCGTTAACATCCCAGTAAAATCCAGTGATATCTTAATAATCTTTTCCGAAAGTTTGTTAATTAACAGTTATAAGAAGTCGTAACAAACCCTGACTTTCCCAAATCCATGCTCGCTAAGCGTGACTGGTTTAACCAATGAAATCTTCAATATCATATTTTAGAACCTTTAGTAATATTTATACTAAAGGTTCTAAAATATGATATTGAAGATTTCATTGGTTAAAAGTAATATTTATACTAAAGGTTCTAAAATATGATATTGAAGATTTCATTGGTTAAACCAGTCACGCTTAGCGAGCATGGATTTGGGAAAGTCAGGGTTTGTTACGACTTCTTATATTAAAAACTTTATTTCTCGACGTAATTTTAGACATATTGTTTACAAATTTTTAGTTATTCTTACGTAACGAATTCATATTAAATTTATTCATTATTACAATTTAAGGCACATGATAATTAAACAAAACAATAATCAAATAAATTTGGAAAAACAAAACAAATCAAATTTTACAAGTTTTTTTCTTTAATGGCTACCATTGTAGCATCGAAGACACAATGCTTTTTTACAAATCAAACACTCAGTGTCTGTTTGCTTCGCCTTTTTGCGAGCTTCTGTAGGTGTGCTACCCTGTTCAGTCAGTAATTTTTAGTACCTAACGCATCGTTTTCTACTTATTTTATTATTACGATGTGGAATTTTGGTCCATACGTACATGCATCACATGTGAGACACTCAGGAAATTGGAAAAATCGAAAAAATAGTTCTCGGGAATTGTGTTTTATGTAAAAATATAATAATATATACTATATAAAAGGCATTAAAAAAACATATATATGTGCTTGAGGAGTCAATTTCTGTTTCCCGGCTACACAGGGAACGTGTAAAAGTCAAAATAAAGACCACTTGATAACTAAAGTAGTCAGCTGTTAAGATCTGTAATGACTCGCCCGGATTGGTGCCACTGTTTTAATTATTTCCGCTCAGATAGTTCTTGTCAGCCATGTTCGTGCCCTGGTTTAAAGGGTTAGGTTTCTTAGAGAAGAGATAAGTGATCTTTGCCGCCCTCAGACATCCGCATTACCAGGAGTACCACTGATGCCGGCCTATAAATGAGCTCTTGTGGTGATGCCAATTGCTTAGGTTAGAAAACAGCGTCTTTGATAACTGATTCCACAAAAGTGTTGCAACAGGAAATAAAGATATTCAAAATCGTACAGTATATAGAAATAAGTCTAGAGGAGAAAAAATTATAAGCCGAGTTATAAATAAAATTGAATAAAATAAACAACCAACAGAGTTTTGACGCCATCGTGAATGAAGATGGTCGTAATTTTTTCATTAATATTGAATTTCGTGTTTATATTGAGTGAAATTGGTTAGGTGGGAAATAGATTAATTTTGTTCAGTGAAAGTGCACAAATGAAATATTCATGAAGAAATTAGTGTATCATCTATTTCCTCGCTGCCGTCAAATCTCACTAGATGAGCCTGAGTAACGAAGCTACAACTTTATTCAAGACCTTGACCTGACATGACTTTGTATATAATGACTAATGACTGTATAAGAATTAGTAATAACTGCCTTAACATTGGCAAAGTAAGTCATGAAAAACGATCGAAAGCCATAGGCCTTTATAAATATAAAAAAAACCTTTATAAAATAAAAAATACCTTTATAAATATAAAAGAAGAATAAGAAGAAAATAAACAACGTGCATGAGTCACACATTTAATTGCAGTTGTTATTATGCGCTATAATAATACTTTGGGGTCAACCGCAACGTCCAGAACCGACCTAACCGGTAAACCCAACGAAGTATTGTCATTTTTGTGTCTATAATCAATATATTATCGAAGGAAAATGTATTTACTATTTGACCGAAAATATGTGACTGATTCACAATAGTTTTTGATTTTTTTTTTGAGTTTGCAAACATTTTGTGTTTTAGTTAGAAATATTTGAACTTTCCATCCAAATACAGATATTGTTAATGATATATTTTTAAAGAATTGTATCATTAAAAAGTTAAAATAATGTGATGAAGATTGAATTGTTTTAGTTGTTGGCTATCATTGAGCCAACTCCATAGCTTCTTCGTATGATTTTAAACCACTTTAAATTAAATAAATAATAACAACGGAGTCAAATCTGTCCCCTGCCGAGCGCGACTCAAATAATTTTATTAGGTACATATTCCGTCATTATTGCACGAAGCTTCAAACAAATAGAAATATTAAAATGAATGTGAACTACCCGTTTCCTAAAGACTTTGAAATTCGTCGCGAAAGTCTTTGAAATTCAAACAAACTGACTTCATACAAACTTTCCTAATTTTATCCTCTTATTTCCTTACATTATTTCTTACTTGTATACGTAAGTACTTATAAACCAAATTTCAACTCCATATATCTAGTAACTAGTAATCTATGCAAACATTTACAAATCTTTAAATTAAGATTGACCTATCGTAAACTTTGCCATTTATTTAAAAGTGTACTTAGAAGTCAACCAACATTAATAACATGTTTAATAAGATCTCATGATAACGACTTCAAAGGTACAGGTCTCCCTCCCTTACAAGGTTTATTAAATTATTATGCACAGTAGGCGGCCATTTTACATAATATACCGACAATCAGTATAATTATTAATAGAGCTATTGCTTCGTTTTAATTTTCTCCATTTATTTATTCTTCAGCTTCTCTACTCAAAAGTCTTAACTTCGAATGCCTTGTTATATTATATACGTAAATTAAATCTAAATGTTTTAATTTTTTTTATTAGAAATACATACAAACATACATATCTTCATGCCATGGTCTCACTGGGTTGGCAGAAAGTATTGAGTCTCAAATCTCACGATCCTAACAGACCTGCCTGGCTTCCTTCACATTCATACAAACACGCCCATTTCGGAGTCTCTTAACATTCCTTGACCTCAGATAGTACGCAAACGGTTTAATCGTGGTATGTCAACCTAGGTTTCCTAAGGTACCAACATTCATCCACATTTGCATTATATATCTGGTTTGTCAATCTTTCATCTGCCATTCTTTCCACATGACAAACCAGCAGAGGGTGCCCTTACCCATTATTACACAAAAATTTTCTTTCAATCCCATTCTTATTTAGATCTCACTTTTACGACTTCTCAATTTGATTACATTAACGATTGTGGTAGCGCTCTCATTTTGACCCCATTTAGCCTACTCCCACGCTTTACACTTACACAAAGCGAGTCCTAGCACCTTAACTTAAGACTTCACTTTGAAATAACTTACTGAACGCTCCAATCACATGATTCTCCGCGCACACTCTTCTCTCTACATCCATGGTGTACCTTCCATCTATACTAAAAGCACAACCAAGATATACAAATTCATTCACCTTTTTTAGTAGTACATTATCAACCGAAACTCTTAAATCCTTTCTGGGTACGTCTCTTTCAAACACAATTAATTTTTACATTCACCTTCCATTACTGTGCACCTCAGATAATGTCGAGCCGAAAAGTACAGCATTATCTGCAAAAAGCAGACCGTTCACCACTTTATCACCCATACACATTCCTGCATTCATAGATCTTAACCTTTGAAAGCATTTATCCTAATATAAGATAGACAAACTTGCTGACAACACACATCCCTGCTTGACGACAATGTTAACATCAAACCAAGTCAATATGTTACCATCCACTCGCATATATACTTTACAATCTAAATACATGTACTGTACAGCACGTAACAGGGACCCGTCAATCCCATAATCCGACAAAATGTCCCAGGGTTCCTTAAGATTTTCGACATACTTTAGTACGATTTTTAAGACCGAAAACACTAAAACTGAACTGAGCCTCCAACAATATTCCATCGGACATCAATCGCATCTTTCTTTTAACTTTATTTTCCTCTTCTATTATATTCTATTTACCTCTTCGGGGATATGGACGTGAAGATTCTTACTTACTTTACTTTATTCACATGGACCATACTAGTGGTACTTGTGCGCGTCGACATTTTTTTTAAACTACCACCGGATTGGAGTCGTGGCCACACACTGAGAAGACGGGGTAGACGGCACATTGCCGATCTTTTAACATTTGTTACAACCAGAAAGACCCAGAAAGACTACCGGATGGCAGGACCACCAAGCTTACCGTATTTCATACTTCAAACTTCTTCCATCATAATGCCCTCATATGCCTTCGCTATTTCCAAATCATTTAAGTACTCAGACTCAGCGGCAGCCTCCTGGGTTTATTAATTCCTATCTCCACAAAACTAATTCCATCGTTTTAGCGCGTTATCCGTCTTTACAAGTGTTGTGTATTTCAAACAAATATTAAATAAAACGCCCTTATCACATAAGCACTGTTTAGTGACTGCCAACCAAACTTATTTATGAACTACCCACTATACATATACCACATCCCTCCACCACTATTTAAATAATAATTTTCTTAATATCTACTTTTAACCTCTTTTTTTATTCCCGTTGCTTTCGGGTTTTTCTCAAAGGATATCGACGCACAAATATAGATTGCTGTGCTACCTTATCCCTATCATGAGAAAGGCTACTTGGCGAATTAAGATTAACAGGAGAGCTATGAAATTCATCAACATTGTTCGCTCCTACCTCCTCCACTAAAACGTCTCGCGAATAGGTTCTTGCAGTACATCCTCGCGGTATGAGGGTATTGAATTTCTCATAGTGTCATTACTTAAATCTGGGTGATTTAAGTAATGACACTATGAGAAATTCAGACGCTAACGTCATCATGAGAGTAATATGATGAATTTCCTTTGTACGCTAATAATTGATCGGTGTGTTTCTTAACATTTAGGTTTAATTCATAAATTTTAACTAAGAACATACGTGGTCCTAAACATTTACTTATGGTGCCTTGTCTCCATGTATGCTTAGTACCATTAGCAAAATAACATTTGGCCAGTACTGGATCGCCTACTGCAAAGTTAACATGTCTTTTGCCGCCAAATTGCACACTCTGTTTCATCTGTGCCTTATGAACATTAATTTTAGCAGCGGGTGACGATTAATATATATACAAGTGTTATTAAAATATTGTTATTTATAATATTTTCGTTACATTTTAATTACGCTATTTTCTGCCTGACCATTAGACATCGCATGATAAGGGGCGCCTGTCAAATGTTGTATTCCATTTAATTTACAAAACGTCTCAAATTCACACGAACAGAAATTCGATGCATTATCCGTAACTAACGTATGTACTAAACCGAATCTACTGAATATTTCACATAATTTGCTTATTACTGACTCACTATCTGTTTTTGACATCACAAAACGTTCAACCCATTTCGAATAAGCATCTACTGCAATTAAATCTGTTTCTCGTTTAACATAAACATATCAACATGTACGCGTTGCCAAACGCCTTCCGGGTATGGCCACGGTGCTCTCGGTGGATTACTACAGAGCGAATTACAAATACTACAAGAACCAATCTTTTCTTCGATGTGTTTATCTATATTAGGCCACCACATACGCGTTCTAGCTATAGACTTCGTTTTGACTATTCCAAAATGCGAACTGTGTAAGTCATCTAAAAGTCTTTCACGAAAACTAGTCGGTATAACAACTTTATGTCCTCGTAGAATACAGCCCTTCTCCACCGCAAGATCAAACCTAGACGAAAAATATGGACGTAAGTCTGGATTTGAGATCTTTTTAGGCCAACCACAATTAATAAAATGAACAACCTTATTGAAATTGAATCCCGAGCGGTTTCAACTCTGATCTCTTCAAAAGTTATCGGTGGCAACAAGGATTCTCCTAAAAAGTTTATATATAGGCTGCGATCAACTTCTTCTAACCCACTTTCACACTCAGTAAAGACTGACCGAGAAAAATAATCAGCCACGTTATCCTCACTCTTAACATATTGGATATTAAAATTATAAGCCGACAAAAATAAAGCATATCGCTGCAATCTATTTGCAGCTAAAACTGGTACTCCTTTCTTACTACCAAAAATAGAAAGAAGTGGCTTATGATCCGTGCGCAAAGTAAAAGGAACCGTACGGCTATACAAATAATGATTAAACTTTTTAATTCCAAAAACAATAGCGGTTGCTTCTTTCTGAATCTGAGCATAGCTGTTGATCTCAGCTTTGGATAAGGGTCGCGAAGCATAGGCTACCACACGCTCCGAGTCATCAGGCTGCCGCTGTGCGAGCACATGCGCGCACAGCGCCTAAGCCGGCCGGCCCGGCGTCGCACGTCACGATGGTGGGGTACTCCGGGTGATAGTAAGCTAATACCCGATCTGAAGCGAGCTCTTGCTTAATTCGTTCAAACGCATCTGCATGGACTTGATTCCATTCCCATTTGGTACCTTTTTTCAGTAAACCGTTCAAAGGACTTAAAACTGACGAAGTATTAGGGACAAAACAACGATAATAATTGACCAGCCCCAAAAAGGATTTTAACTCACTAGTGTTCTTTGGCGTTTTATGAGGTGCTGTTGACCCATTGGTAAACGTGATGAAATTTGGTGTGGAGGTGTGGGGATGTTGTTCCTGTCGCCATACCCTTGTTCCGGTCAAGAGGGTAGACTAGCTGGTAGACTTTGCACAAGTAGCTTAACATCGTGACCACAGGACAGCTCCGGACCAGTCTCAACAGTCAATACTACAAAACCGACTGAGTGCATTAAGTAACAAAGCCAGCAATCTAAACAAGTAAATAATTTTACTAACGGGCGACAGTGTCGTCGCATGCGTACTCCAAATAATATAACATTTACCCGCCATACAGTAAAACGCGCCGTTGTACAGTAAAATTGCTTTGCTATCTCAAAAAGTCACGTATTGGGGACACAGGGTACATTACAACACAGTGCGGATATTGGTCGTTATTTCACCTTCAAAACACCTTTTGTTGGGTCAGTGTAGATAAGGAGCTGTCAATACTGTCAAAAGAACATGAAAAATGTCGGGTCCTGGGGTCGGATTACGTGTCGAAAATATTCTTATTGGATGCTTAAGGACATGTTTTTGTAAGGAAATTTAATTTGCAACATTTCTCAAGCTGAATATATCCTGTGCCATCTATTAAACAGCTCTAATAACTTTTTGGATCGTTTTATTAATTCAATGTATTTACTTACAGATACCTTTTATACCTATTATAATTATTTAACACTAACTTAACAATGCCTATTCTAAAGCGAGTACACGGGTTACCAGAACGAGAAAATAAGAATAAATAAATTAAAAATGTTCAGTAAACGCCGATAAAAGCTACATGCAATGTAGATAAGAATCATCGCGATCATGTCAACTTTCAGTAAAAAATGCATGGGAATCGGTCCATCCCTCCAAACGTTGTGATACCACAGACAGACACACATATACAAAGATCATATCTGTTTTATGACACTTCTATTTTTGATGTGCTTTAGACAAACTGCAAAGATTACGAAAGACAATAACTTTTAAACTATGATCCATCAGCCACTTAATCCTTCAGGTCATCTAGACCTAGTCAATGGACTCCTAAATTTTAATCAAACTTTTGCAGTGCATTTGTGCAGTTTGATCCAACTTTAAATACATCTCTATTGCCGACAAAGCCACCGGTAACAATTAATTTTCTGTAAGTTCAAGTAAAATAACTTAAAAGCAAAAAAAAAATAATATTACAATCGCGACAAGCTTTTATGATCATATAAGTTGTGTATAATGTGGTTGTAAGTTCATGGTAAATATTTTTAAAGAAAAATTTTATTTTCTTCTTTTTAGAGCCTTTAAATAAAAGCTTTTTCTAAAAATATTTTTTTGCTTTTAATTTATTTTACACTTTTTAGTTATCACTGGCTAGGCTTCATAGTCTGTTGATCTCATTCAACGCATCATTATTACAAAATCGTTTGCCGGTTAATATCGAACAATCCAGCTCTTTAACAAGCTTATCATTTTGAACTATTTGTTGACTCTTCCAGAGAGCTAGAAGAGTAAGAGATAATATACAACAGGGTACGCCTAGGTGCCCTAAGGTGGTACGTTCATGACATCATGTTTCATCCCGGTGCCACTCAGCCCTCGGCACGACCTCACCTTGACTTGAGTGTTTGGAAGAATGCGGCACTTATGTCTGCTTAAATGTGCCTGACGAAACACAGTTACCGGTTTGATTTTGGAGTTGTCCTTCTCCTAGACAGGTTGCAGATCAAAGCTGATGTCGCCTATCCTGTTAGAATACACAAACTAAAATTAATCAATCCATGTTAGTCTTCAATTATTTTTTTATATTTTTTTTCTCAGCGAACCCTTTCAAAAGTACGCCATATTGGATTTAAAGTGATGTCACAGCATTTTCCAAAAATTTTCAGTAATCCTTTTCATTTAGTACCAATGTTGTAGAAATGTATTGACAATAACTATTCCGCTATCTTGGATGGTCCACCATATTGTGTTTAGAATGACGTCACATTTTTTTCGAGTTGTTCTCAAACCCTTCCATTTGATACCCATATTGTGGAAGTGCATAAAAAATAACTGTTCCGTTAACTTGGATGCTTCGCCATATTGGGTTTAGAATGACGCCACTTTATTTTTCGAGTTGGTTTCAACGAACCCTTCTATTCGATATCCATATTGTAGAAGTGCATTAAAAATAACTATTCCGCTAACTTCGAGGGTCCGCCATATTGGATTGAGAATTATGTCAACTTGTGTTTCGAGTTGCTCTCAACGAGTCCTTTCATTTGATACAAATATTGCAGAAGTGCATTAAAAATAACAATTAAGCCAACTTGGGTGGTCCGCCATATTAGATTTAGAATGACGTCACATTATTTTTCGAGTTCTTCTCAACGAGTCCTTTCATTCGATACCGATATCGTAGAAGTACATAAAATAACTATTCCGCTATGTTGGACGGTCCAATATATTGGATTTAGAATGACATCACATTATTTTTCGAGTTGGTCTCAACGAGCTCTTTTATTTGATACCCATATTGTAGAATTGCATTAAAAATTACTTTTCCGCTAACTTCGATAGTTCGCCATATTGGATTGAGAATGATGTCGACTTGTTTTTCGAGTTGCTCTCAACGAGTCCTTTCATTTGATATACATATTGTAGAATTACATAAAATAACTATTCCGTTATGTCGGACTGTCCACAATATTGGATTTAGAATGACATCACATTGTTTTTCGAGTTGGTCTCAATGAGTTATTTTATTTGATACCCATATTGTACAAACGAATTAAAATTATTTATTTCGTTAACTTCGACGTTCCGCCATATTGGAATGAGAATGATATTAACTTGTTTTTCGAGTTGCTCTCAACAAGTCCTTACATTTGATACCCATATTGTAGAAGCGCATTAAAAATAATTATACTACCATAATGGATGGTCTGCCATATTGG
>NJDC01006539.1:0-33284 GCA_002245475.1 Calephelis virginiensis | reverse complement strand
ATTCTATTCTTTGAAGATGTTAAAAAAATAGGTGCAAGGGACTAAAACGTGCAACAGAGCACATTTTGAGTATTTTTAAAATTTTCGTCTGTTTTTATCCCGAACGCGATTCATATCGAATTACTGAACTGATCTTAACGAAATTCGTTAAGATCCTTACCTACTAATTCTATGTTCTGAGAAAGGTTTTTAGTTTTTATTCCATTGTCTCAAGAGATTCTCATGGGAAAATGACAATGGGGATTTACTAATTTATTACATTCAATTCCTCCAATATTATTAGATAATTCTTATTTTGTTTTGTTGTAAGAGATGCGCTTAATACGTTTTCCTAGTCTTACTTTTTGTAGTTTACAAATTACATAATATATAACAACAACACAGTGACCAAATAATTTAAAATCCGGAATAAAGCTTTGCAATAAATTCCAACAATACTAGGTATACCACAAAGTATTCACAGGCACTGATATTACGTAGTATTTATATAAGTACTCTTTGGGCACTGAAAGCAATTTACGTCCAGTGCCTTCGAACAACGCACACATTGACACCTCTCACGGACACGATATTTTGAACCAAATAGTAGAATATCTGAACCTACATCGACCCTATACCGAGCTGACAATAGAATAAAACATATTTTGTATTAAATTTGGTGTATTAGAAATCATACTCGTATTAAAAATTGTTTGCCTAAAAATCCGGGACAGAATATTTTTAATTATTTAATATTTTTTTAATGTTTCATTATTCCGATTTTTTGCAAGCAGCCTATATCAGCGTGTTTGCAATAAAACTAGGCATAGGTGGATTTAACTTTTTTTATTTGATCTCGTAAAAGTAACTGGCATCGACATACATGTTTATATCTGGCGACCCAAACAAATAACAGGTAACCCAACTGTTGATACGGGATAAGCTTTTGTTATTATCTTAGTATTGCACCTTAGAATGAAAAAAAAAACATTTGTTTAAAAAAAAAAGTTCTGTTCATAATTTTTTCAGGCAACCCATTTTTAATATATTTTCTAATAAACCAAATTTAATACAAGTTATGTTTCATTATATTATCAACTCGGCGTAGGTCGAGTTAGGTTTGGATATATACTTTATATCTTCACGTTACTTCCCATGAAGTAATCAGAGAATACAGAGTGAGTCACTATTCTTACAGAACTGTCTCGTTTCCTCCATATTCATTATTTTCTTACAAGCATGCAGGTTTCGGAAACGCTAATTATAACTAATGCGAGAGAGAGAGTGTCTTTAGCACGTTTTCCGCTTGAGACAAGCATTTATATATTTTTGTGCAAAAATGGAGCAAAGAAAAAAGTTATTGTAATTGTTCAGTAGACGGTTATTTACATTCAACATTAAAAGTCGAAATATAACAATCATCTAAGTATTTGAATAGCTGTTAAAGATAATTTTAATGGCCGTGAAACTGCAAGTAAACCGACTTCGATTTGAGTAATTAAGTCACCTACGTGTATAAATATAAAATGAGTATTTTCCTTTATATTCTTGGGATTCCAGTATCACATCCAGGCTTAGTGGCAATGAGACCACCTGGGATATGAGCTCTTTCGAATACAAGAACAATTTTTAAAATCGGTTTAGAAATGGCGGAGCAATCGATAAACATACATAAGTATAGGATTTGAACATATAACCTTCTTTTCTCGTTCGGTTAAGATATATTATACAAGAATTATTTTGTAGAAAACCTTAAAAAGGGTGGAAGATAGTTTACGGTAGAGGGAATTAAACTTAATTGCACTTCAAAATTATTTGTAATGAATAAAGAAAAAAACTAATTATGCTTTGAATACAAAGCATTTTGTTTTCAAGTAAGTAATGTAAATATAAATTTTATTGTTATTTTTGTATGGCTGTGATTTGATTTGCTTACTGAAGATCCAATTATCGTTTTATTACTTATTTGTCACACATTTCTGTATACCTAAACATAATTTAAGTAAGCCGTAACGGTTATCAAAACAGGCTAATGTTAAACAAATATTTGTCTTAACATCTTCCTTGTTTCTGTTATTAATGAATGTTTGGAAACTTTGTTCCACTGTGATAACGTACTATTATGCTGGAATGACGTGAAACTGGCTGTCGCCAAGGGCGTGGCTTAAGTGTTTTACAAACAGATGCTTTCAGTTTCGTCTTAAGTTTATAGAAGCAAACAAGCTGATATCATTGCTACAAAAGGACTCTACCATGAAATCGGACTTTCTGTCGACGCCGATGTAATAATCCAGTACTAAAGTTAAAAGATGTGGTTGTTACTTCAAAAGTTGTTTCCCTCACTTGAATACAGATCGGTGATTTTTTTAAAAGAAAGCATCTTCACGTTCATATCCCCGAAGAGGTAGGCAGAGGCACAAAAAGGTACCCACGACTAGCCTAAGACACTAAGTTATATAATGTGATAGGTGGCAAGCCTATCGCCAACCGGGCACATTTCCAATCCCGAGCAACATATTTTTTATTGGAAAATTTTAAAAACCCAATATTGTTTTTGTTGCTCCACCTAGGATTCGAACACGGGACTTTATGCAGTCAAGTCCAAAAAACCTTTTTTTGTCGCCTCTGTGGTCTAACGGTTCAGTTGTTGGACTTGACTGTATGAGGTCCAGGGTTTGAATCCCGGGTCGGGCAACAAAAAAAACACGGATTTTTCCAATAGGATAGGATATCTGCTGACACGACTATCGGGACATTGTTGTTGAATCAATATCCCACATGTCGGTCACCTCGTGAGTCAAGTCTATGTACTTTGACATTTTTTCCTTCTCAACTTTCACGGGGTTAACGTCAGATGGGACAGTGATATCAACAAGAAAAGCCCGCCGCTCCAACCGATCTACCAACACGATTTCAGGCTTATTGGCGACAATAGTCCTGTCCGAGATGACAGGACTATTATTAACTTAATTTCTTTTTGAGAAATATTTACAAAAGAGAGTGGTAGAGTAGAGAGAGTGTTAGTAATTTGTAACAACTTTATTATAATGTATATACCTACCTATTCTGGAAATAAAATTAATTTCCATTTATTATTTTGTTTTTGTTGATTATATGATAATTTTGTTTGAAATTTAATGAAATGTATTCTTACTTAAATTTAATTAAATATGTTCTTACTCTCTATCAATTTGAAAACAAGTCAACCACCAAGTTATCTCGGTTTCCAATGGTGTTATTAATTGGCGAAAATTTAAATAACTGTATATTATATTTTACGATAACCGTTTAAAAATATAACGAAACCAAACAAACATTATCAAAAGTCCGATATCATTTTATCAAAAACACTGCATCTAATCCTCTCCATATTGCTTCTAATATTAAAGTTAATCTAGATATATGCAAAATATGGTGTGATAAGTCATTATTATCTAAAAGTAATTATGGTGTTTCGTAAACTCTATTTAGGTATAAAACATTGCTATTCTCTAGCGAGAGTGGTTTAACGACGGAAATAATACCTTCCGGTTTTGTAGTAAAAGAAAGTTATAATGTGAGAAGTATTGTAAGTGAAAATAATTTCATGGTGCAAGATACGGTTGGGTGCACAGATATCAGACTTCGTACAAATCAACGTAGACGAAGACTCGACATTTTATTTTATCCGCATTATCAAAACAAATATTTGGGAGAGCAACTTATTTTTTTAGTGTTGGCTGTTGAATTAGTTCGAGGTTGATCCGATCTAAAAAAATATACAAATGCTCCATTTCCCGCAAAAGTATTCGGTACGTATGAAATAAACTTACCTACTATAAGCGCACAAGTATAAGTAAAATCAAATCTCGTCACAATACCCCAGTTTACTAAACACCGGTCGTCAATTGGGTTCATAGCAGTTGTGTAATATTGTTTATATTTTTAAAAGGCATTTCACGATGTTAACGGAACGTTCGCAGCGATAGACTGCGCGCGCGTGAGTCGCGGTACTGACTGCTGCGTGCGCGCAGTCATAATAATTCTTATCGACAACTCTCTTGTGTATGATAAGCGCTCTATCAAACCTAATGCTCCCGTCTACTACTAACTGATGACTAAATTACTCTACCTACTTTAATATTTTTGACATTTTTTTACACGAATTAGCTTGGATACTACTAAGTGGATGCCGGTCTGTATACTGACCGTCCTTATTTTAACAATTCTTGTTCTAATCAACATATGTCATTACGCGCCTGCGCCTGCGTTGTTGACCAGAGAGTCGAGCGGTTTGTATGTTGGTCTAAAAATGTCTCCTAGTAAAGACTTTAATTCTTTTGTAATTTTTTTAAACGACTTACGTAGATTGGATATTACTAAGTGAATGTATGTCAATCTTCATACTGTCAACAACAAAATTCTTATTTTAGCCAATGCTTACTTGGCTAGAGAGCGATCTGTATGTTTGTCTGAAAATATCTTCCAGTACTTAAATAACTTTACTTTTCGGTTCCCATATCATTACGCCTCAAGTGAGACGAGGTTATATTTAGAGCGTTGTGTAGTACACATACATTTCCAATATTTTAAAAAGCCCTTTAAAGAAACTATTAAAAGTTGCTTAAAGTTAGTAATTGCTACTTCAAGCCGTAACTCCGTTTGCTGCCGGGTGAAAAATTATAGACCCTATTGAAATTTTTAGATTAAACTTGCTTTGCTCATTGCCCGCATTATCCGTTACCTAATCAGATAAAAAGTTTTTATTCCTACTAATAACTATTTGAAATTTTAGTGTATGAATCTCTGTTTATCGCCAATTCTCACTTGTAAATGGCTGAATAAATTTGAATGAATACAATGAATAGCGATGGTCATAGATTGTAAAAAGGAGAAGTTTTTTTTTTAATTTACTTTTTAACCAGAACACAACAATGGGAAGAGGTGATTTATTAGTAGCAAGATAATATAGCTGTGTACGTAGAAGCGAAATTCGGCTAAGCTGCATAACTTTGATGAGCAGCACGAATCTCTTTAAACATTAGGAATTAGGTTCTACTGAGGCGCTACTACAAAATTGACTCAATGGGGTTGGTTGCTGTTACTTAAGCAGTTGGTACCACCTTTGTTGGAGGTGGATTTTTTTATAATTAGGGTAAGGCATTGTAATGCACAAATCAGCTAATTTCAAAAAACTTTATTTCTATAAAGTTTTTTTCTGTTAATTATTATTTAACGACTAACTTGCCAGTGATTTTCAATTTCTTAAGTACTGAAACCACGGTTTCTTATGTTTCTTTGTGAATAACTCTTAGAGCAAGTATTTTATGAAAATTATCAATAAAAGTCGAAATATAGCTTAAGGTGTAAGTTTAGGCTTTTTGAGTTATTTAGGAAAAAACAATTTTCAGACGTGGTTTTATTCTCTTAAATATTGATATTTATAAAATCATTGTAGAACAAAATTTTTTTAAAATTAGCCAATGTAGTCCCACCGGACTTTATTCTGCTTTGCACGCCCGCAACCATGCCAAAGCAAAAGCAGCCAATGGCACAGAGTCAAGTATCTAGAGGTTTTGCAGAACGTAAATCTAATTTTGTATAAAAAATACTTAATGCCTGGGGATATTACATATAAGTGAAACTGGGCAGTTACTCCACTAATATAACGTGCAGCACCTTACTTCAAAGTAAGGCGATGAGCGTTCAGTGTCAGTTTTGTTTGACGGCAACTGTGTTCGAGTGAAGATAGGTCTATTTAGAGGTCGACAACTGAGCTTGATCTACTAACATTATTTGTATACTTACTATAAGAAACATACCTAATTCAATAAACAAAGAACCTAAACTCTTAAGCATAATAAAACACTAGTCGCTTAACATCAACGAAAATGTGTTATCAGTAACTTTTAATATTTACACGTTTTGTTTACTGTTTTTGTGAAATATAAGTTATTTACAAGACTTATTTACAATTATTTCTTTATGTCTCAAGTGGATGTTGTAATTAGGCCATAAATGATTATGATTTTGACAATTACAGTTGTTTGACACTGTTTGCGAAGGCCCCATTGTTTTATAGAACATTACGAATCCATTACAAATAATCTTATCTAAGTATTTGTTTTACATTTTAACCATACTTATAATTATGTACATGCATAATCGTACAGGGTTTATCTTCATAGTGTATTTTTAAATAGCCTACCGGTTTTGAATTTAGAACGGAATAAGAGGGGTGGTATAATTTTTTATGTGTACCTCTCTATTCATATAGAGAGGTACACACGTTCATACGTGTGTGTGTGTCTTCGATATTATAATTTTTCAACGAATGGACCGATTTCGATGCGGATTATTTGAAGTGAAAACTTCTTAAGCACTTTTACTGGAATGGGTAAAAACTTCTAAACTCGCCTCAGGATACGTGACCTAATCGAAAATTCGTAAGTCGGCGCACGGCGCTTGCGCGAATGTTCGTGTTGTCATGTTTGTGTAGGATAGAGCAATAAATGAATATTGCATTCTACCTCAGAAATTATAGTACTTTCATACTGACAATTAAAGCAATTCGTGTAAAATTATTCCCTAACCATGCCTAAATATCAAAAATGTACAACGTTAATACCTATTAAAGTTTTCACATCTGCCGCAACCCCGTTTTCTTTGTTTGAAAACCGACGTGATTGAGACCTAGTTATAGGTATTACACATAGGTTTTGTCAGTAGATATTGATTTTGAATTTAAAGGTTATTATTATAGTATCATCAGGACCAAAACTTGGGTACAATAATTGTGATTTGTAATTTTTTGTACTAGAACATTCGCACCACAGACTAGCAAGGCTTTTAACATTGCGAGCTGGCAAAATACGGTATAGAAATCTCAACTCAACGAAAAAAAATACTAGCACCTCTCATCTTCATCTTAACTCTCCTTCTTCCGAGCCTCACGTGAATAATGGACGACCCCGACCGACCCGAAAATTCCTACATACATTTCCTACATAAATGTCTACATTTTTTTTAATTATTTATCTTTGAGTATTAAGCTAACTTAATACTCAAAGTTATTTCCTTGTAATCAATGATAAATGTGCTAAGTGTAAATTGTCGTTCGCTGCTAATTTATTTTTTATTTTCTTTGTGTATATAATTCCATTGTGTTAAAAATTAACATAGATCAAAAAAGAAGAAATCCGCCAAAAAATACAGATACGGACAATATCGTCTTTACCACAAGGGCACACGGGGCCAGTGCCCTGGGCCCCTATACTCAGAGGGCCCCGACGGATCGATCATTTCACTCACCTTTAACCTCAATATGTTTTGGTTAGGAGCATTACGTTTTTCTCGTTGCCCTAATTCGGGAGCATTCAATTTCGCAGCTTAAGTACGACTAAGTAATTTGTCAATAATTACGAGCATAGAAAGTGACATTCTTCAATATTAATATTTGATTGGAAAAGCAAGAAAAAACTCTACATTTTGCCATTGTTGACTGGTACTTTGAACATACTGTTTAATGTAGAGCCTCTTATTAGTTGTGCTGCAACTCTAGTTAGAGCGCCTACCTGTAACCTGCTTCCCAAACATCGCTTAACTTGATTTTTCAGCAAGGTATACAAAAATTAAATATAATTAAATAAATTATTATTATAATTAAAAGCACATAGTTTACACTTCAGCCTACAAACAGAGACAACTTGAACAACCCGTAATTTATTTTTGACTTTTACGTGCACCTATAAACTTGATTTCTCAGCAAGGTACACAAAAATTAAATATAATTAAATAAATTATTATTATAATTAAAAGCACATAGTTTACACTTCAGCCCAGAAATAGAGACAACTTGAACGACCCGTAATTTATTTTTGACTTTTACGTGCATCTATAAAAGCGTGTTTTTTAGCGTTTTTTAAACTATTTATTTATTTTGTATGCAAACATACACGTACGCGTACGCGGTCACTCGGCCAATAGCTAACCATTTTGATGATTGTTTTTTAGAAAGATAGCTCATGATTTCGAGGTGGTCCCATATTAGTTCTATCGTGATTCGATTAGTGATTTTTGAGCTATACTTAATTCTGCACAATTTTTTCTCTTCACTCATCAATGGTGAGTTACTAAAAAGATGTTGATAAAATTTCCGACCGTTTTGGGACCGTGTCGATTTTTATTTTTATTTTTTTTTATTAATTTTCAAATCGCGAATTGGCTGGCACACAATGAAATAGGTAGTTAGAGTCGGAATTTGTCTTTACTGCCCTTAATTATTTTGATTTTATGCATAAAAATGGTTAGGTATTGGTACTCGTGTTAAAGAGCACAGATTATACCCCTTTAAAGAGTATCTACTCTTTATCTTTTGATAAAGAGTATTTTCTTTGGCAATTATATTCTTTGTATAGGTTTCAAGTATCACTCACGTATCACTGACAAAATCACTGAAAAGAAAAATATGTCAAGCTAGCCATTTAGTCAAAATTTTGAATGAGAATAAAAGTGCGAAAAAATTACAAAAAAAATCAGGAAAATGATAAAGGCTATGTCTGGTAAGTACCTAGTATTTGAAATCAGTTTTTTATAATTTTTTATTTAAGAATTTTGTAAACAGATTATGATATTGAATAGTAAAATACAGTCCCATTTGTAACTTTGCAAAGAAACCTTGTATGGACGTCGTTTTAGTGGTACAATGGGATTAAAGCTGTCGACAATTTGTGTTCATGTTTAAACTATCTCGTGTAAATTTAATTGTATCTGAAGATCAAGTAATTTGTTTTTTTTTGTATACAATTTAGGATAAAAGACAAAAACATTACCAACATTCCTTGTCTCTACTGAGTTGAGTACAGACAAAAAAGTGCATTAGATTAAATAAACATTAGGTCCTTATAAATGAAATTGGCGTTTTATATGGCAAGAATCTAATGTCTTATGTTTTGAATATAATATGCTTATTTAATCAAAGTATACATTTCATTTTTGCCATTTATAGTTCTTTGATTCCTTCACTAATAAAACTGTTCGGACGGATCAATAAAATGTTTGAAGACGGGTTGGGCTATACCATCGGAGTCGAATTTTTTCCCTTGCAAGAAGTTATCCAAATTTCGAAAAAAATGGTAATCTGTTAAAGCAAAGTGCCGGGATTTGGTGGATGACTTAGATATTCCATTGAAACGCTTTTAATTTGGGTACAAAATGTAGTCCAGTGGGTGGTCTACTGTTGTAAAGCGGCAGTGGCGTAAAGCAACAGATCGGTCTCGGATGTTTAACAGCTAGGTTTTCCATCATAGTTTACGATTGCTGACAATAGACGTTTGCCGCAATCGTCTGGCCTGATTTGTGAAAATTGTAATAAACGACACCGGCAATACTACACCAAACACTTCCTAGTTCAATTTTCGCTTGGGCAAGATTTAGCTGGCTTGACATACAGCCATTGCGATAAGCGATTACGATTTCCTTAGAGAATCTACTTTTCACCACAGGAAATGGTTCGAAAAAAAACCCCTCTATTATTCTACCTGGCAAGTAATCTATAGTAGCAGTCGACGCGCATTTGCCGGTTTGCTTCACTCAATTCGTCAGGAACCCACCTTTTAAGCTTTTTAACCTTACTAATTTGCTTTAAATGATAAACCACTAACACCGCACCCTGCAGCTAACTCGGATATGGCTTGCGATAGATCTGCTTCCACGATAGCCTTCAATTCTTCATTGTCAACTTCGGTCTCCGGCCGTACTTGTTGCTTGTTCTATGTTCATATTGGAACCAAAAACACATTATGTTGTTTTTATGAAATGACCGCCTTAAACATGTTAACTCTTTGAGCCTTTTCCGCAGCACTAGTGCCACGGTGAAACTCGTAAAAAAGAGAGAAAAGAAAAAATTCAAATAAACGTAAATAACGCAATATTTCAAGTTTTTCATTTTGTAAACTATGCGTCACAAACAAAAGAAAAAAACAATCGAATGGTGATTTACGAACCACGATTACATGTGGAAATAGCTTTATGAATTTTTCGAATTCGTAACCTTAGAGGAGAAAATTTTAATTGAAGTGACCAGTACGAGTACGTCTAAACGCCATTTTCATATGTGTAAAGACTTAATACAAACAATGAGGATTTAAGCACTATCTGCACAGTATTTACAAATACTGTGCTAGGGGCATCTTGGGCGCTAAATTAACCTACCTCGTCTCCTAAATGAAGGCGAAAGTTTTGTTAAAAGAAACTACATAACAAAATTTTATCGTCTACATTTACTGTGACTTTTCTTTCTCCTTTCTAAATTCAAGGTAAACGAGCAAGCGCCCCTTTGTATCCGACACCTAAGCTGGCGCCAAATTAGTCGAAAAAAGTGAATAATGAAATAGTTTGTAGTACACAAAAGGCGGTCTTATCGTTAAACAAAACTATCTCTACCAGATAACCTTTTTGTCTAAGGAAACTTGATAAACATAATTTCAGTAGGTTAAGAGATTAAACATACAAAAATTGTAACATAACATTCAAATAACAATAATTACAATAAGAAAAACATTAAAACAGTAACAATGTAAAACTAAAATAAACAAATAAAATTAAGACATAACAATGTTACACAGTTTAAATGGAAGTAAATTCCATATCAATTATCACAAACATAACTTTGGCTTTTCAAATAATTTCGTATTGGTAAATACACTATTTTTAAATGGAATAATATATTTAGCTTGTTTACATTACATTTTATTCCAGTTTTACAATCCCGATTCCAGCTTAACAATACATTTTTTTAAACACAAAATCTCTTTGAATCTGTGCACCTACTCGGCAGGTTTAAGAGTTCATTATTTTAAATCATGTAATATCTGCAACCACTATTATTTATGGTATTACTACCTAATATCTGCCACATACCTATGTTGGGGATTACTTCGTAGGTGCGTGGGTATTGTGTATGGCGGACATAATGATATCGAAAGTGTATTTAAAAAATACAGGAGCGAATGAATTCATTCACCCCTGTTATATTCATTTATCCACATTAATCACATGTATCGAAATATTTCATTTGTTTCAACTTGGCAACGGTATTTCGCAGGTAAAATTTATATCAAAGTTATCAAACCTTGAGTTTCCTCACCTTGGCTGCTACGGCATTCAAGATTCTATTTTATCGTATTTGCTTATTTGATAGCTTGATGTCTATATGTTTTTCTTAGATTATAGAATTGCCGTTTCGCTAACATTGATAATGTAAATATCCAGGCTGATAATTTTTTCGCATTGAATTTTTTTAAATCTTATCGCAACCATGAAGTTATACTAGTGGAGGTTACACTTGTAATAAAGAAAAAAGAACTTAATATGTTTTGTGCCAAATATTGTTGACTCTCTCTAATTTACCGAGCCTTGTGATGTCAATTAACAAAGCCTAAGCAAAAGAGAGAGGCCATTAGAGTCAGCAATATTTGGAAATGGCCAGTTCTTTGCTATAACTTAGAAGAGTAATCTCCAGAAGAAATAACGCTTCATGATCGCAACACTTCAAGTATTTTAAAGTTTTCATACCTAGCACTCAATCTTCATCTCTGGCAGATAATTACGAAAGATACCTATTTTTTTTGTCACAGCAGGTAGGAAGTAGGTCGCCAAATATGAGCTTTGATATTAACGTAAGAAATTCACGCCGCCTAGAGACACCAAAGGTGGTAATGGTGCATTGCCAACCTGAGGCTGGGATGCTAGGCCTCGAGCAAAAGTAAGTTTACCAGCTACCTAACCATCTGAACCGGAACACGTCAACGGCAAGCATTGAACGTTACAGCGCCCGGAATATGTAAGGCAGTGGTACCAAATACCTATCCGAGCGAGTCGCTGCGATACTCTACCACCTAGATCTTTCTTTATAATATTAGGTAGATACTACGGCAAATGATAAAAATTGATCATGAGTGTAATTACTATGAAACAAGCGTTGGATATGCGTATGATTGCGTAATGAATATGGAAGAAGCGTGGTGTAAACTGCATAAGACAGTAAATCAAATTAAATAGTTTCATGGCACCCCGTTTTTGATATGACTTTAAAAAGGCGGTGGATCCCTACCTGGGCAAGTTGCTGCACAGCACTCTATTACCAGTGTCACTCTAGTACCAGTCTTGTTGGTGATGATGACCTTTATCTAAGCCATAGCTCACCTCTTACGAGCTGCGAAGCCAGGTCGAACCCGGGACCTCATGCAGTCAAGTCCAACAACTGAACCGCTAGACCACAGAGGCGATGTATAGGTAAACCCATAGACATATATATTACTTCCCTTTGAAATCATTGGGTAAACCCACTTTATACTACGCACTTAATACACTTACTAAAGTCTACCACCGGATCTTTGACACACACTTATATTATAACTGCAAGCACCAGTATGATGTAAATACCAATGCAGAAAACAATAAAACGAAAGTTTAAAAAGTAATAAGTACCGACATGACATGTAGTCGTAGTAATGGAGCTAAAAAACATTTCGATTCTGTCAGGATCAAAACAAAGAAATCCAAATCGGTCTTAGAATTTAAAAAACTATGATTCCACAAACAGGCAAACACTTCAAACTTATTATACCTAACCTCTTTTTCCGACGGGGGTAAAAAAGGAAAATGTTATTAAGATACGCAGTGCCAGTAGATAAGCAGTGCCAGAGTTTGACGACTACAAAACAAAAAGACAAACTTTTTAGCTTCTTCCTTATACTTCTTAACAATAAATGTTTTTGTAGCAGCGGAGAGTGAAAATGTTGCGAAAAAAGCAATGCCTAAACCGTTTCTCTACAAAAGAGCGCAATCAGCAAACCCTGTGTACGAAAGACGTGAGGTACCTAACTGCACTTTTTATCAGTAGATTGGTAGAACCAGTCGGTTAATGCTCGGTTCCTATATTCAACAAGTCGTTTTTGCTTACGAACGGTAGTTTTTTGTAAGAAAAAGCAAAAAAAATAATTACGGTCGTTCGTTGCCTATTAATAACTCAAAGCATTTTGTGTAACTACAAAGACAATACAAATACTACTAATCTCTGGTAACTATGACTTATGAGCAACGCTTCGTTACTTTAAGATAAACAACCAATGATAATACTAACGGATTACAGTTCGTTGTTTATAGGAACCGAGCTTAAATGTAGAGAAAGTGATCTATCTATGGACTCGATGTCTAAAAAATCTACTGTGTTACATTACTATTTTTTTCAAAAAAGCGCCTTATGGATAACAAATGACCCGACTGTGTCAAACATATCAGTATTATGGTCATCTCTTTAGAATCTATATGATAAAACCTTTCATTTGACACAAATATTGTAGTATTTAAAAAATACATTAAAGTCTCTTCACAGGTAGACAGAAGCACAACCAAAGCGCCCACGACTAGCCGCTGACACTAACGGCCAATATTAACAATCTATTTACCGATAGGGACAGACCTTCTAGAGTTTTGTTGCTTAGACATTTTGTTAGTTATTGCATTTTGAATCGGTTACCTAGACTGAACCTAAGATAGCACTATCTCTTATCTTAGATAGGTAATTGACAATGGCCGTAAGTGTTATAGGTGGCAAGTTTAACGTTTTTTTCGCTATAAAATTTTGTTACTTTGATATTACAAACAGTCATTTCAATTTAATTCATTTGTATTGAAACTTAACTGTAAAAGATCTTAATCAGATAAAAAATAAGCAAGTAAACCAAACGATGGTATTATTTCTTCCGAGAAGTCAAACCATACGTTAAATTTTTCGATGTATCCTTCAAGCCTGTCAAAATTGAATAATGTTCGTGTTGTTTTAGGGATCCTTTTCAACAAAAAAGATTGGAATGAAAGGAAGAAGATGCCAAAGTCTGTCACCTTCAAATGTAAGTAACAATATACAAACCAAAACTATAATGTCTATTATTGCGGAAGATATGATGTTACAAGATAGAAGAAGTATAAGACTATATTATACAAGCTGTTCCGGCGAACTTCGTTCCACTCGTTCAGTTTGTATGCGAAAAATTAAACTGTTGTTTTTTCTAGTTTCCTAGTAGGTACGCTGACGAGATATAAAGTATCTTGTGTGCTTTTCCTGGTTCCAAGTTACCACCCCATCAATTTCAGCCGAATCAATAGTGAAACTAACACCATTTTTAATACATTTATTTAGATATAGTCGTGGATGTAGACACTTATTCTCATAATATACCTAGTTTGTTTTCATATTTTATGGTTCAACGGCAATCAAACCTCAAATAATATATTTAAATAACGTGCGACTAAATAATAAATACCCAATATTTTAGTATAAAAATGTTGGTATCGAGCACAATAAATCTATAAAAGTCGGGATAGTGTTGGTAGGTACTACAACCCTTTTCAAGTTTTGCCTGTTTGTGAATTTCAAGTCCTAAAATCCTGTCTCATCGAAATCGGTCAAGTTAAGTTGGCGTTAAGGATGTGCTGTGACGGCTTGACGGAGCGAGTCGTTATTGATATTGCGGAACTTCAACTCCAGTTCAGATAGTTTTCATACCATCATCGGTTTCAACATTTTTATACTGAAGGTTCTAATTGGAGATGGAAGCATAGTAAGCAGCAGCATCCATTTACAATACGAACGGTTGATGGATGTCGTATCGAGATAGTTCCTCCCACTAGTAGGTGCTACTCGTATTTGTATAGTGAAAATAAAAATTGGTAGTGAAATTGGAAACGGTTTTTGCAGTTTTACTACGCTTATATTGTTTTTATTTACAATTGCCTGTGTAAATTTATTAAATTAAAACTATTTTAAAATGATTGTTATATAATATTATTTAAAAAGTATATCTTTTGCCTCCATTTCTAATGCCTACAGCCTCCGACTTGGGTTACGACTCCGGTTCAGATGAAATTACGCCTGTTGCATCTCTACTACACGTGGACGATAAAATTTAGAATAGCGTTAATATTTAACAAACATATTTATGCAAATGTGATTAAGAGATGCCAATCAGCAGATATCGGATAAAACTTTAACCTCGAGCGAAAATCGTAATGATAAAATGTTTTTAATAAAAAAGTTCTAGATAATAAGATAAACTAGTTTAGGCTAAGGACTCGTGGCGGGGTTTTTAGCCACGCCCGCCGCGTTTGCGGGCCCGCGACTTCTGTAGATAGATCAAGCTACCAAGGTTTTCGCCTCCGAATTTTTTTAGCCTGCATAGATTTTCATGAAATTTTGTCAGCATGTAGGGAATACCTCAAACAACAAAATCTACCCTATCCCGATATGCGCTTTTTTCCCTAGGGGTGAGTTCCTCCCTAACTATGAGGTGAATTTTTTTGTGTGAAAAATAACCACGGAAATCGATAGAGGAACCAGTTTTAAGCTAAAATTATTCTTGGCATTTTTTCTAAAAACTCTATAGTTTTCGAGTTATACGCGATTGGAAATTGGCATTTTTCGTGGAAAAAAAACATGTTTTTAATCGATTTTTTTTGAATAACTAAAAACTATACATTTTATCAATAAAAGTGTAAGAAACAAAAATGAAGCTTATAAAAAAACAAAGAGATTGGTGCCTTTTAATTGATTGTAGGCCTAATACAAGCTGAGTAATGATTTATTGAAAGTAGAATACATTATTTGAACGATATTTTTTTAAAATTCAACGTCAAATAACGGAAAAATGCTAAATTTTTCGAGAAAATTGCATAAATTCTTTTTCAAAGTACTTTTAAAAAGTTTTAAAATGAGGGTTACTAGAACTTCACCCCTAGTTGGGATGAAAGTCACCCCTAGGGAAAAAGCACACATCGGGATAGGGTAGATTTTGCTTTTTGCGGTATTCTCTACTTGCTGTCAAAATTTCATGAAAATCTATGCAGGTTTAAAAAATTTGGAGGTGATACCTCTTTTTTACCTTGGTAGCCTGGATTAAGAATGTAGATTTATATGCAAAAAGTAAGTGCATATTTCACGACGCGTTTTACAGCGTCAGTGCCCGCGATTGTTTGCGGTTCTCGTGGTACCGGTCGCCCGCCGGTAAAATCTTACAAGTTTGCGAGCGATGATTTCAAGTTGAAATCATTTTTGAAATTTTCAACCGCGACGGCTTTGTGACCGCACAAATTACCGATCTCGTGAGTTTTTTTGAAATAAAACTGCAGTTCCACGACCGCGGCGCAGCGCGGGCGAAAACCGCTCCGTGAGTTCTTAGCCTCAGCCCATCTAACTTGTCATTAGACCGTCAAAGACTTAGTTTTGAATTTTCTTGAATCTTACTTAAAATGATTTTAACTAAATTTTAGTCTAGAGGCTAATATGATTTGAACTGTGACAATGTAAAACTTGTAGAAGCGACTACGATTTCTTTTTTTTCGTCTACGAGGGTCAAACTGAAAGTTCTTAGAAAATCAAAAACTAAGCATTCTAGCAAGTTATTAGTTTTATTATAACTTTTCAAAATAGCGTCCATTTACATCAATACATCGCTGCATTCGATGGAACCATTGAGAAAAGCACTTTGCCCACTCGGTCTTAGGGGTCTCTTCGACGGCGTTTTGAAACGCAGCCACTGCTTCTTCGGCGTCCATAAAATGTTTTCCTCGAAGTTTTTCTTTTATTTTCGGGAATAAATAAAAATCGCAGGGTGCGAAGTCGGGGCTATACGGCGGGTGACCTAGTAATTCCACGTCTGAGGTCGCCAAATAGTCGATCGTTTGCCTGGCGGTGTGCGACGAGGCATTGTCGTGATGAAGGAGGATCCTGCTGCGAGGTCGTTTCTCTCGAACTTTTTCCAAGACAAGTGGCAAACAGTTGTTAGTGTACCACTCTGCATTAACCGTTTTCTGATCCTCTAAGACAACTGTCGCGTAATGACCTGTCTTTCCGAAGAACGAGGCCACCATCTTTTTTCCAACACTTCGACCTCTCTTCACTTTAGTTGGCAACTCTTCGGAAGGAAACACCCACTGAGCAGACTGTCTTTTGGTTTCCGGATCATAACAGTAAATCCAGCTTTCATCACCCGTTAGTATGTCGAACACAGCATTTGAGTCACGTCCGTTAAATTTTTGGATCATTTCTGGGCACCAATAACACGGCGGAGTTTTTGAGCCTCGGTCAAATTATGCGGTATCCAGTGGGCACAAAGCTTCCTGACCGCTAAATGTTCATGGAGGATTTTGTGCACTTGACTCATACCTATGCCTAGACTTGTCTGAATCTGCTGATAGGTCACTCTTTTGTCAGTCTCTATCATACGCCGCACAACACTGATATTGTCTTCAGTCGTCGCTGTAGAAGGCCGTCCCTCACGCAAATCATCGGTGAGATTAGTTCGACCACGTTTGAATTCATTAAACCAGTTGTAAACTGTGGCACGAGATGGGGCTTCATCGTGAAAAGCCAATCGAAGTCTATCATAACTTTCTTGTTGACTTATATGACATCGAAAGTCATAAAAAATCATTGCACGAAAATTTTCTCGGCTTAAATTCATTCTGACGTGCACAGACAATTTTCAATTTGCCGCCAAATCGTAAAACAAATGACAAATGAATGAAATGTATACTCAATATTATTGGTAAAGAGTTCTATTTTCAAAATTTAAACTTATTTTTTTAATATAATGCTTTTAAGTTGCCAGTTCTAAAAACTTTCAGTTTGGCCCTCGTAACAACACTAAAGATTAAGTATTTTTCTCAATGTCATAATCACATCCAGGCTTGGTGGCAATGGAATAATGGAAATATGCTCTTTTGACAAAAATAGTGAATTTGGAATTGGTTTACAAATTATGGGGTATTTGACTCCTATACTTTTTTGTGTTAATCGGTCCTAACCTCATCGCACTCATTCTTTCTTCGAGGCTGGTTAAAAATCTTTTCAGTAGGGTTACCTACTCTTGTATCTCGATTCAAGCAATATTAGAAATCTACAGATCTTATATTCATTGATTACGCTACAAACCCTAAAACTATAACCTTTCTAAGATGTTTTAAAAAGATGTTTTACTATTATGTCATAGTAACCTTTGCAACTTCACAAACTCTAGTCTCGATAGCTTAGCGAAACTACACGGCTTGTTCGTATACGTGATGAGAAATCAATTGACTAGTTACTTATTTGTTCATAAAGTAATGAAACCAATTGTTGGTGTTATACACACCATCGTAATATTTGTGGTAGAGGTCTGACGTCTTTCTGGTTTTCTATTTGAATTACTATCTGTCTGTTTTCGTTATTCGCGAATTCGTACACTGGTATACACGTTGAAGTGACTTTTCATGGTTAGTGATGGGAAGAAAAGATTTCTCCCCAATAATATGTGTTGTAATGTCGACCCGGGCTATACGTCACTTCTACCAAAGACAATAATATATGAGTCATATAAAAGCAAAGGCAGCAATATCCAGTTCCACCCATACTAGATGTTGCTGCCTTTGCTTTTATATGACAAATATATTTAGTAATCTCTGCTTCTGAAAAGATTTGGTAAAATTCCGTTCTGTAGATTTTGCGTGCAAAATTGAACAGAAGAACAGGTAAATAATTTAAAAACACTCGTTTTGGATTAATGTATGCTGTGTAGTGTTTACATGTTGCAAAAACAACTTAAAATATTTCAAGTATACATTCAATTTTACTAATGTTTTATTATATGTATCAGTAGATGTATATTTGCAATGAAACAAAAATCTCATTCAAGAGACTAGGTTGTATATTGTACTGGACGATTTCAAGATCAAATCTTTAAGGCCACAAACTGGATCTCAGCGATTGCGGGGCGGCGGCGATAGCGGCGCGATCTAACATATAGATTCTTATTGAAGTGTACTGGATGTCAGCGGAGCGGGCAGCGGTGCCCGAGCGACGAGCGACCGTCAAGCGGTCTCCCTGCGGGCTGCGATTGAGTCAACGTAGTGCTGTTCCACTTTGTATTTAAATTTGTCGATAAATTTACGTACATCGCAGCATTTTACCGCACGGAATAATTAGTAGTGAAATTTTATTACATAACCAATTTGGAATAGAAAACATCTGAATAGTAAAAAAAGATTATAATATATGTAGGTAGGTTCTAAATTGGACTGTATAGTTCCTACAATAAAATATATTAATTAAGAGTCTCTCCACCCATTCCTGTATAATCATGCACTTGTTGGGGTATTGTAATAAATTATACGAATCATAAGCACTCGGTTCAAAAGATGTTGCCGCCCGCGCGGCGCCGTATCAACACCGTGCTCACATCAAACACAACACTTCGTCGCCGCGACACGAGCGATCTGGCTCCTGACATCGAGTTCGGGCATAGCTCGCCGCGCCAGTTTGAGGCCTCAGGAGTGATTTAGGATTCTAAATTGAACAACATTCGATAGCGTCAGTCACAGAATACATTTCTTTGCCGTGATGCGTCGCGTTCATATCTTCATATCTTCATACATTCATATCTTCACGCCAAGTCCCTTTACGAGGTGGGCAGAGAGCATCGAGAGCCAAACATCACGATCCTAGCAGGCTTGCCTAACTTCCTTTATATTCATACATTTTCATACAAACACGCCGGTTTCGGAGACTCTTGACACCACCTTCGGATAACACCCGTGCGCTTTGATCGTGGAATGTCAACCTAGGTCTTCCCGAGTACCTACATCAATCCACATTCCCATTGTATATCTGCTTTGTCGATCTTTCATCTGTCATTTTTGCTACACTTTCGAACCAACGGAGCATGCCCTTTCTCATTTTAACCCCAACATTTTCCTAGGATTGTCTCTTTGTTGGATCTCACTGTTACCGATGCGGTCAGCGAGCATAACACCACAGATTTTCAGAGTGCTCTCATGTCGACCGTATATTTTATTCTTTTCTCATGTTTTTCAGACATACCCAACTCTCGCTTCCATATAAAAACGTTGGAATAAGTATATACAGAATTATGTAAAGCAAGTCTAACACTTTGACTCAAAACCTGGCTTTGAAATAGCTTTTCTTTAATTATTACGGTCCAAGATTACATTTCTTACACTCAGAAAAATGTCTGTCTGTACATATAACTCGATGTGTCTGTGTGCATTTAAATATTTACTAAATATTTTGAGGGACTGATTTTTTTCTAATCTTCAACCGTATCCGTTAGGAATTGGTAAGCCGTGGATACCGATCCCAGCACCTAAGTCATCACCATTTGGAAACTCTACTATTATGTTAGAAGTAATGTTACTGTTTGTAGCAAAAAACAACCCATAATTTTAATGATCACAAGTTGACTATCAGTAACTTTTCGTTTAAGTATCCCGGAACAACTCGGAAAAATATTGCCGATATTGTCCCTGTTGTTACTGTTTTAGTAATATCAAGCTTTTATTTTTTGTTTTTAACAGATGGCGAATAAATCGTTAGAAAAACTAAATGTTGAACAGGCTGCTGTTTCTTCGGAATATCAAATGCCAGGTATTTAAAATTGCTATAGCATTAGAAGACTAATATTTGGACAGTAATAAAATTTACTTATTGCCTATTAGGTATAATAATAATGTAATTTAGTATTGTCAAATCAAACTGTAGATAGGATGTGTGTCATGTTTACCGGCTACTAAAAAGTCCAAACCAGAACATGACAAGTCGAGCACTATAGCAGCAATAAATAGGGCCATGCTGCTAATCACGGCGAGTTTAAGAATCTCACGAGCGACAGACAAAAAAATCGTAATTTGTCTGTGTAGCCCAGAGGTCCCATACTCTTTTCGTCTTACGCCCACTTTAAAAGTAGGTAAACTTTTAGCGCCACCTACTTTTATATCTTAAAAACCTCAATAACGCGCAAGTCTCGCTTGGAATTTAATTAAAACTATATTCTAAACGAGACTTTTCTTAGCAGAGAGATTAATAATAATGCTACTTTACAATGTCAACCGTATCTTATTCAAAACCGTTATCCTATTTTATCGTATAACTTATATTACAACAGTATATGAATATGGATGTTGTGTAGCTTGAAGATTTTAATTTCAGTGAATTTTAAAATATGAAATAGTTTGAGTTTCAAGTCACCTGTCGCCACTTTTATTTTCTGGGCCTCTTGCCACCCCACTCGAGGCGTATCGCCCACGGCCACTTTGGGAAACACTGGTAGCCTTTTAAAATTTGTACGGTGACAATTTTTAGCTTCTGCCTTTACAGACCAATGAGAAGTACTCTTAAGATTACTTTTTTCTGTAGGTAATACCTATTATGTCGCTTATGCCCGGTACAGTAGGTCATCTCAAACCTTTTTCAACCGCCTTGGTGTAGGCCTCCTTCAACTTTCTCAATTTCTTCCTGTCTTGGGCTGTCTGTAGCCAATTTTTGCCAGCTATTCTTTTGATGTCGTCTGTCCATCGCATCTGGGGTCTCCATACGGATCTTTTGTATCCCCACGGTCTCCACTCCAGTAGGGTTCTGCACCACGAGTCTGGCTTCATGGCTATATGGCCTGCCCATTTCCACTTCAGCTTGGCCACTCTTTTTATTATGTCGGCGACTTTGCTTTGCCTCCTTAGCCACTTATTTGTCTTCCTGTCGCTAAGAGTTATTCCAACCTTTGAGTAACTACTAATTTTTGAAGGATTTCCTTGGTAGTCACCCAAGTTTCTGCTCCGTATGTAAGAACTGTTAAGATGCACTGGTTGAATATTCGTGCTTTTTGCTCAGTGGTAAGGTTCATTTTGAAAGCAAAGTCCATTTTTGTAAAGGCAGCCCAGCCGAGGCGTATTCTCCTACATACTTCTGTACCCTGGTTCTCCTTCCCCATTTTGATATCTTGACCTTTATACAGTAGGCATAAGTATACAAATAAAATTGAATTTGTACACAACCATTTTAGTATCTATTAAGTTGGCGTTCTAAACTAGGTTCTTGAGGCAACCAAACAAAATTGTAATTTTCTTCAAAATATCCCTATCAACAATAAAATGGAGGTCTGGCTGGAGGATATCAACTAGCGATCCTCTCCCAACCCTTGAACTAGATGTGAAATCTCTATATGCACGCAAATATTTTAAATAGTAAAAGACACGTTGTTGAAGAATGTAAATGTATAATCTCAAACCTTCCAACCATATTTAACCTCGTGCATTATTTAATAATAACTTACAATAGGTATAAGCTACATATATATTATGAATAAAGTGACCATACGTCCTGAAATGAATATGGTCACGTTAATGAAGAGAATAATGTAATATGTAAATACACTTATTACATAATAAAAAAAAACGACATGTTGCACTCCGGGAGTGCCGGCAGAAGTGAAAACTTGAATATTAACGTTGTGCATTTTTGATATTTTGGAATAGTTAGGAAATAATTTTGCAAGAATTGCTTTAATTATCAGTATGAAAGTACTATCATTTATGTGTAGGTATAATATTCATTTATTGCGCCATCGTACGCAAACACGAACAATCGCGCATGCGCCCTGGGTCATCTTACGAATTTTCAATCTGACGATCTGACGCTAGTTTAGAAGTTTTTACCCATTCCAAGTGCGTAACGCTACTAAAGAAGTTTTCACTTCAAAATTTGGCTACTCCTACTGCAACTATGTAATTGGACAGGGATAGGAAAAGTATAGGTAGCATTGATAGGGGACAGAATATATGCAATTTGCAATTGCATATGGGAAATTTTGCAATTCAAAAAATAAAGGTCTACTCCTATCTTGTCCAACTATGGAGTTTTCAGGTATAAACAGGTAAAGTATGTTTGAAAATATAACTGTAAATAAAGATGAAATGAAAGGTTATTTTATTTTGTCCTCAAACTAATCGCATTGGGTTGGATTATCAATAAAAGTAGGGCAAAATTAACATAGATTTTTGTATGCAATATTTATACCGCAAAATTTAAAAGTGCACGACAAACTCCATGGCGTAATAAAGTCTTTAGGTAAGGCTCAGGTCTAAAAAAAATTTTTTGGTCTGAACTTTATGGGCTTCGTAATCGAAAGAAAAAAAAAAAGAACCGTTAGTTATCCATCATGTCTGTCTGTCCGTCCCTCCGTATGTCACAGCCATTTTATTTCGAAACTTTATTATTCGGGGATGTTCCAAAGACAATATTTTCTTTTAAGACTGTCTAAAGGACCTAGGAAGGTATTCTATTTAATTTAGCAGCACTCGATATACCTACTTTATAGTGAGATTTCAAATAGGTAGGTACCTTAAAACAAAGTGAATTAATAGCTGAATCTTCTCGAACATACCACACCACTACCTTAGTAGACTATGACAACTCGGCGACGAATACCACTTTTTACAGTTAGGTATCAGCAAGGGCAATTTGATGATCCGAGAGACTCAAAAACTTCGCGGTTTTAACAAGTTAATAACAATAATAAATAAAGTTAATATAATAAACAAAGTAAAGTTAATAATAATAATAAACAATAGACTTCTTCCGTTTTATTAATAAACATGGATTTAAGTAGCTGAGTAAAATTAAGTTGATATTATAGTCTGTATCCCATTGTAATAATAAGAGGTTGAAACTTGGACTACTTTTCTCCGTGTTTATTACTAAGACACCTTGAATTTTGTTATTTCATAATTGTTTTTAAATAAAACATAACTCATTAATAAAACTAAAGTAAGTGTAAGTACATATTATAAGAATGTCTGTAATCTTTTGTTTTTCTCCTGGAATCTTATCTATAATCTGTATAAATTATAGAAAAGAGTTAAGGGCTGATTGTGTATTTTTTAGTAATTATCACTGGGTAAAGTGTACACAAAATAACAGTTAAAACATGTGTTTTATATTTGCTCTCTCCTGTGATCAACAGAAATTCAATGGAGATAGCAAATTATACAAAATTAGTCATTTGACAGCTATTAGATGTACCTACACTTAGCCAGTGACAATCACTGAAAATATATGCAATCAGCTCCCAGGGTGGGTACATAAAAACCATATGTTTGAAACCAAATGTTTTGATAAAAAAAAATCCCAAAAAAATTTGCGCATAAAATTTTCTATCAATCTTTACTTCTCTGTTATTGTGTTGAATTGAACGATTGAATGATTTGATAATTATTTATGTGCACCTTATTAAGTAATGAATAAACGACACTTAGCTATGCGTTTCTTACGTCAAGCTATCAAATTTATGAACAATACTTAGTTCAACATCAGTTCTACGTAGGTACCTACTGTTCATGAATTGGTTGACGGTAAGAAACGCATAGCTAAATGTCGTATTTCGCGTACCGTTTTTTCATCACTTAACCAAGTAAGCTTTTTGAATACGGGTGTTAGTCACTCAGGTATATCTAGGTTAAAACTTCATGGGTAGTCCAGGAAATTACCAACGAATTACATAAACATGTGTAAAACAGGTGGGTATCGGTCTGTAAATAAGTATGTAGTATCTAAGGACAAAGATTTTCGAGACTTGGTTTCGATTCCCAACTTACAGGGTACGTAGGTATATGTGTGTTGAAAATAGATGTCATTATTTCCGACTATGGGTGTTTATTTAATTTATACTGGTATCTATTTAAGAATTTGTACGTAACAACAGCCCTATCACACTCATAATTTGCTTACTTTGGGTTCAGATCAATTTGTAAAAATAACAAGATTGTAGTATAATACGTGTAGGTAATAAATCGCCCACCTTTACCTACTTAGGAATGTACTTAGTTTTGCCACCTTGTTATACTTGGTAGGCAAAGGGCTGCCGATCTCAGATTTCAACCAATACTGCTATGTATAGTAATATAAATGGAAATAGCAATAATATATATAACAGCTGACTAATAAAATGTAGGTACCTAAGTGACAACTGTTTAACACTAAAGTTGTAGTTACATGGTGGACTTCTGTATGTAATATAATGAATATAATATTATATGCTCAACAAAAATTTACCTAGGTAGCTACATTTTTTAACCTTAATTTTTTTAGTTTGAATTTCAATATCAATTCGTTGTTGAGTCCGTATTCATATTAACAAAAGCGTGAACCGCCAACAAACCTACTGTGTGAAAATATAACATAAAATTATAAAAAGGATTCAACGTTCATTGTAAATAAGTAAACTTAAGTAGCTGACCCGGCAGACGTTGTTCTGCTATATTTTTAATGTAATTTTAGTAAAAAAATCTCGTGAGTCACCTTTGTCACTTGGGGGTAAGAAAAATAGATGCTGGCCGATTCTCAGACCTACTCAATAAGCTCACAAAATTTCACGAGAATCGGTCAAGCCGTTTCGGAAGAGTAGGTACGGGAACGAACATTTTAACGAACCTTAACATTGAACGAGAATTTTATACCTATCTAAAAGACTAGCTGACATGGCAGATGTTGTTCTGCTAGATTTTTAACTAGCGGCCCGCCCCGGCCTCGCACGGGTATAAAATATACATAGAAACCTTCCACTTCAATCACTTAATATATTAAATAAAACTGCATCAAAATCCGTTGCGTAGTTTTAAAGATTTACAGAAGCATACAAAAGGACAGAGGAAACGACTTTGTTTTATACTTAGGTACTGTGTAGTGATAATGTGATTATAGTAAAAAAAGGTATTAATAGATGTCGGCCGATTTTCAGACCTACTCAATATGCTCACAAAATATCATGAGAATTGGTCTAGCCATTTCGAAGGAGTACGGGAACGAACATTGAACGAATTTTATATAGGTACATAGAAGATATAATTCAGTAGGTAACAAGCTACTCGCCGCGCCGCCTTTTCTTTGCTACAGTCTCCGAAAACTATGTTTTCTGTTTCTGTCCGAAAACTAAGTTTCTGTCAAAACGAACCGTAATTTGTAAGTAAAGATAAATATTCGTAGATAGGAATGTCTGATTGTAACGAGGCGGTACTTATAGACCCTTAAGCACAGATCTTTACTTTAAAGTTCTGTGTATACATACTCTGACGAGCCCACAAGTGTTCTGGGTAATTAGGTAGTAAATTATCTGCGACGGCTGACGACGACGAGCCGTAGATAAATATTTTACCGTCTGACTGCAGACGTCATTTTGCGTTTTGTTATTGCATTAGTACTGTTTAGTTAAACTCTTAAATCGTCACTGAATGCTTCTTCATCTTTACGGTTTCAATTGATTTATTATTAGAAATACATTAATAAAAAAAATCCAAATGAATTCAAGAAAAACAGTTATGACTTTTTCATTTATCAAACAAGTTTTATATTTTTATTATTCCTCTTTGAAAACAGATGTAACAACGGAACGCAACTCGAAAGAGCGAACAGCTCTTCACGCGCGCCGAAAAAATTGTTTGAACTTTGACGTTTGCTTGAACATTAATCTGTTTTGTTATTGTCTGTCTTTTTGGTTTGTTTTCTCAAAGTGCAAGCCAATGGTTTGAAATTATATTGTGAGTTTAATAGTGTTAAGAACTCAAGCCTATTTTATAAACATTGGATTTAGTTATGTCTGTAAGTATAATTACATTCACTGAAAATCAACACACAAACAAGCATCTAAGTGATTTGATTCAGAAAGAAATATTGCTTTTCTCCGATTTAATCTTCACACCCGGAATTAATTCTATTAATAACACCCCTAGTTGTTTAGTTAGAGACATAAGAAATTATTTTTTTCTACCAAAACCTGTCACAAACTTTCTGAACTGAATTTGAGTACTCAGTAGCATGTATTTTAGAAAGTCAAGGAATTGAGTAAGCAGTGTTTTTTTGGATGTGCTATGAACTATGACAATGATCATAGGCATGAAATAAATTAGAATTAACTACTTGCTATGAATTTACTCCTAAAGTAGTCTACCGCCCGGACATCCTGACTAACTCAAAGGAAAATAAGACTGAATAATTCGTCTGAATTATGCATTACCTATGCGTTGTATAATCCTGTCATGTTAATATCAGTGTTCACTATTGTGGTGATTTAGTTTCTACGGAAAACAATTTGTAATATTATGCCAGACACTTCATCCCACAGACATGTTATCCCATCACAAGTTAGCAAGAAATTATTGATATCTTTGGTGTCTATTACCAATTTGTTATTTTTTATCGTCAGTAATTACCCTATGTTCACTTTCAACACGGTCACGGGTGATGCGATGACCAAGCAAAATGTGGATTCATTTTTATTTAGATGTATAGATTTCATGTGTAATGGTTACTAATTGCAATAACATAATACATCCAGAATCACCTGTGTGGTCTAGTGCACCGGTGTTAAAATTGACTTCAGGTGGTCTTGTTTTACAATACCATATTCATGTTTTGTGGAAATGCTGTATAAATAATTAGAATGAGTATTTAGAGTTCACAAGAAGTAATAAATGTTACATATACATATAGTGTTGATAAATTAGATTCATGCAAGCTACTTTAAAAATTGCTCTAAATTTTGACTTTGATTGGTTTTATATATTTTGTCTGATTGTGTATGTGAAAAAAACTTCATCATTGTTTATAACAAAATGCTGAAGTATCAGAAATTTGACTGTTAATTAATTTAATTCAACTTTAAGTTTATAAAAATAATGTGTAAACAGTAAACAGAAATCTTATTTAAATAAAAATGAATCTCCCTTCTGTGGCCTAGTGTAGGGTCGGTCAACAAAAAGAAATAGAAAATGTGTTTTTTCAATTTTCTTATAAAAATAATGTTGCACGTTAAAGGTACCTAGTTAGTGATTGACTTGCCACCTATCACTTTGTGGGAGTTATGTCTTCGGCTAGCCGCGGCTGCCTAAAGCTTCAGGGATATAGGCAACATAATAATTTTTTTTTTCTGTTTCTATAGTGTAATAATGCTAATTCTTTCTTTGTGTTAGCTATTGTCAGAATGTAGAACTGCACTCCATAATGTTACAATGATATATTAAATATCTTTTTCAAGTTTTTAACACTCATATTTCTTTATTTAATAAGTTTTATTTTATTTAAATTTTACAAGATTTAGTTTTAACACATCTTAAAGATATGTTTAATGGTAAGTGATAAATGTTGTTTGGATGTTTAATGAAAAAATTATACATTGACCCCATGAAAGAATAGTTTATTTTGTGGACATGAAACACATGCACAACAAGATTGGTTTTATTCCTTTTATTTATAGACTGTTTATCACAATTTCTTCTATACAGACTAAAGTTCTAATGGGCATATCAGTGGTAGCACATATGTAAGGAGTAAGGAAATATTAGATTTTATTATTGCATAAATGCTATAGATTGTCCATATGGTCATATCTATACATATACATTATTTTATATTATATAATCAATAATATGTCTAAAGGTGCATTAGAGAACAAGTTTTGAAAATACAGTGAAAATATATTGTAGATACAGTTATCAACACATCTTGCTTTGTACTTACTCAGTTTTCGACATGTCCATTATATATGTAGGATTTGGTCTATATATTTGTTTTATTAATGTTTTTTAATAAACAGATTTATAAAGTAACAACAAATACCTTCACGTCCATATCCCCAAAGAGGTAGGCCGAGGCACAACCAGGGCACTCACAAGTCGCCAAAGACACTAAGTCCCACAATGAGATAGGTGGCACATATCCAATCCCAAGCGATATCGTTTCTTAATAGTAAATTGAAAAATCACATTTTCTTTAACTTCTTGTTGCCCAACCTGTAAATCGAACCTGGGACTTGGTGAAAGTTAAGACACACCAATCTTAACATTCCTGTATTATTATTGGCATATAGGTGATGTGTTATTTTTGCCATCAGGAAATACATCTGCTGGTTTTACTTATAAAAAAAATGAAGAAAAAACTCAAAAAAAAACAAAAAAAAACAAACTATTTATGGAAATACACAGGAAGTTAATGTTTTCTCCAAACCCTTATACAGATTTTACTGTAGTTTCTGTTACAGAAAATGAAGAAAGCGATGACAAAAGAAGAGGCAGGTCTATTATTAGATCTAATTCAAAGTAGACCTATAATAACCAGCAAAGAGACAAATGCATCATCGAATAAATTAAAAGAAGAAGCTTGGGCATCACTTGCAAACGAGTTCAACTCCAAAAATGTTTCACATCCCAGACATATAGACCAACTCAAAGTAAAATGGGATAATATGAAAAAGTCAGCACGCAAAAGATGTCAACAAATTCATATGAATAACATGACGGTAACAGTCCAAACATGTCAAACACCATTGTCCTTAGCAAGCACTTATAAGGCTAGCGCACACATGTCACGGGCCGCATCGTGGCACTTCGCTGTGTGATAATCCGCCTAGATCGCTTTTACACATTTTGTATGGAGCAATGCACACTGTCGCGCCACGTGGCGTCGGATTTGTACTTATGTGTACTGTGTAAGTGTCCCAAGTGTGCGCTAATCCTTAATTTTCTAACAAGCGTTAATATCGATTTTGTTAATATCACATCGAATAGTAAAGTTTGCTTTTCGCGAATATGTATTTTTTATAGTAACTGCACTCTTTTTAATAAAAACATTTTACAGGGCGGGGTTTTTTAGTGATTTTTTCTATCTTTGTTAATACAGGCGGACGGTGGAAAATCTCAGATGATAGCCCACGATGACAACATTCTGGATAGAGTGACAGGACTATTGACGTCAACTTATACCGGCTCTGTAGGGCCGTTTGATGGCGACGAGGTTTCGTTACCTGTGGAGACGACACCCGATCTGCAAGAGTCCCCCGCATCACCACATTCATATACCTCAGTGCCCATATGTGAAGGTATCCACCACACACGATTATTTGACTTTGTTGATCATATAATTAGAGGCTGATGAATAAAAAGGCAAAAAGACATTAATTATGTACAACCTTATTACCTAGGTGAGGATGAATTTATTTTTGCTAAATAAACGTAGCCTGTGTCTTTTGTGCCATCATGCATATATCTATATCCATAAATGAGAAAAGGTGTTTGTTTTTCGTCCCGCTTTTACATCGCAACGGGGCGATGTTATGGGATATCCATACTTCTGTACTTAATATTAGAAATACTGGGATGCGCCCCGTTCAGTCCTAATGAGCGCTATCCTTAATGGAAGACGAAATTTTGTATAATATATAATATTGCGTGGTGATGAAGTCGCGGGAAAACAGCTAGGATTTTTAAATAAAGATAGCGATATCTCGATATCTATATGGGTTGAGCTAAATAACTTTCATACGCAGGCGCATTCGCAGGCAATATCTAGTTTATTATAATAATATGTTAAATCAATATATAGTTTATTAATTGATATTTTTTTATGATATTGGAAGGCAAACAAGCAGACGGATTTCCTGATGGTAAGAAATTCACACCGCCTAAAGACACTAAAGGTGGTAATGGTGCGCTGCCAACCTGAGGCCGGGATGTTAGGCCTCGAGCAAAACTAAGTTTACCGGCTACTTTACCCTTCAAACCGGAACACGTCATGACGCTATGGCGGCAGGAATAGATAAGGCCAATCCGGGTGAGTCGCTGCGAAACTACCACCTAGACTAGTTGTTTGTTGTTTGCGGCTATGCCCCAATGATCCAATAAGTTTGTGTTGGCATCGACTATGTGAGGTCGCGGCTTCGATTCCCTAGTCAGGAACTCAAAAATGTATTTTTTCAATTTTCTAATAAAAACGACATTGCCTGGGATTGGACAAATGCCCTGTTGGCGATAACTTAGCCGATTATTACATCGTGGGATTAAAAATTCCTTTGGCTAATCGTGGGTTCCCAGGTTGTACTTCTGCTTACTACTTCGGGGACATGGTAGACTACAGGCCCATGCTAAAAATGGATGGGTCATAATATGAACCACCAGGTGACGTATATAGGACGATATAAGAGCATAAAATAATAAGATTCAGCACTATGCCGTAACTTGTAAGCTGTCCAACTGAGTGAGAATTCAAAAGTGCAGGTAGAGTGAGTCCGTTTTGGTCATATATTTTTGTACGGCGTTTTTAACCTCTAGATCCATAAAAAATAATAAAGCGCGCAGTGCCGTAAAAAAATGATGTGTCACAAAGTCGGTAACTTTTTTAGATTTTTTGACATTTTCGAGGGTAATTTGGTCATTTCATGATGTACGGCATCAGTTTCATACTGTTTCAATACAGCTTCTAATCCATTATTCCGCAACACCGTGCAAAAATCATGCGACAAGGGGAAAAATCGAGGGTTGAAACCCCTTCTCTTTCCGTGGTCCGGGGGGTGATTTGAAACAACATAAAATTAATTTATTTTGAAAGCATTTATGCATAGATAATATTTTTTTACACGCCGTACATTATCGTTGGTCCAAAGGTTTGTAGGGGAAAAAACTGAAGGAAAAATCCATAGAACGAAAAGTAAGAAAAATCCATATAACGAAATGTAATGTGAAATTCATGAAAATTGCCATTTGTTATTAATCTATGAATATTTAAACTGTTGAAATAATTTGAAAAATCTGAGTTTTTGTATTTCTTAATACATTTTTTAGAACAGTTTCCTTTGAACGGCAATACTATTTAACAATTGTATTTTGCAATATCATGTTAAAAAAAGTTGCCGTACAGAGTCAAATAGTTTTTTCAGCTTTATAAATCAAAAATATACCATGAAATAAGGATAATGATTATTATACATTCAAATGAACAATATTTTTAGACGGCATTATTTTAAACAGTACTTTTAGTGCTAGATAATGTTTCGGAACCGACGCCGTACTTTTTCAAATCACCCCCCGGACCACAGAAAAAGAGGGGGTTGCAACCTACGATTTTTTTCCCTTTTCACACGGTTATTTTACGGCGTTGTAGAATAATCGATTAGAAGCTGTATTGAAACAGTATGAAACTGATACCGTACATCATGAAATGACCAAATTACCCTTGAAATTGTCAAAAAATTCAAAAAAATTACCGACATTGTGGCTAACCATTTTTTTACGGCACTGCGCGCTTTCTTATTATTTTTTATGGATCTATAGAGGGTAAAAATGCCGTACAAAAATATATGACCAAAACGGACTCACTCTACCTGCACTTTTGAATTCTCACCAGCACTCAGTTGGACAGCTTACAAGTTACGCCATTGTGCTGAATCTTATTATTTAATGCTCTTATATCGTCCTACATACGTCATCTGGTGGTTCATATGACCCATCCATTTTTTAGCATGGGCCTGTAGTCTATGGGTGTTGTTGTTTGTTGTTTAATTTGTAATTTTTAATTTAAAAAATAGGTTATTGTTTTCATTTTCAGCAAAGGAAAGAAAAGTAAACGAACCAATGAAACTTAGACGCTTTTCTGGAATAAGAAGGACGACTGAAGAATTACAAATAAGTAAAGGTATCTTCCTATTTATTTCATTAACTTTCTTTCATATATAATAATTCTTACAACAATTAATTTGTACCCAGGGAAGAAAATGCACTGTAACTGTGACGATGATGGTCGCCGTGAACGGAACCTAGCAATCGCCAGGTATTATGACGCGAAAACGAGAAAAATCAATGTTAAAATTAAACTTTTACAAGAAAAATTATCTACAAGTCAACCTTAGTTTTGTGGTAATGGCGAAGAAAAGTAGGTATTTTGTTATAAATGTATAAATTGGTATTGGTACCTGGATTGGTACCCACTGTTGTACCTATTTCAGACTTATTTTATTGCTCGCCATTGTGGTTTTACATTTTGGTGGGTTTTAGGTATTGTTTGACTTAACATCTCAGTCACAGGTTGAAAGCACTCAATTTATATGCCCGTTAGACACAAATTAAGCGCTTTCAATATTATAGTATAGGATTAATATTTATTTTTTTTCGTCTCCGTTTAATTTAAGATATCAGTGGATAAAGGGACGTAATAATTATCTAATTACAAAATTTAGTGGCTTTTTATGTTAGCCACTAAATTTTGTTTAAAGTTTTTGAAATAAACGTTTTACTTCTTAACTTACAAAATTTTTTTTTTCAAGTACCTATGTTATGAACATTTTGACTGTCCTTATCTCCAATACATTAGTTCAAATGTATTAAATGTAGTGCATGGACGTCTCAGTACGGACTTTCGACCAATACTGTTGTTCTGAAAGTTTAACATCGATTTACTTGAAATAAAGGTTTATGTGACATAACGCCTTCATCCATTCACGTCTTCAAATATGTTGTGATATTATGATACTACACAGAACGCGATATACTACACAGTGCATTTTATGTTATGCACGGACGTATCGAGCCAGCTACCCAGTGCATTACATGTGATGCATTGAGAGGTAGGCTGCGTTTCCACCAGAGATGTGCGAGGATGCGTAGCGAGGGATGTGTTTGTA
>NJDC01006537.1:123172-136893 GCA_002245475.1 Calephelis virginiensis | reverse complement strand
CGCGAATCTTTTTCTTTTGAAAACTGAGGTGGTCGAGATGGTTTTAAGCGACGTTATATATAGGTTTTATCGAAAGTTGAACATTAAATTTTAGGATTATAAACAAATGTACCATAACAGCTAAGAAAAAGATCGTGACATTAGGCTCTCGACTCTAACTATTCCGTAAGGGACTTGGCGTGAACATATGTATGTTTGAAAGTATGTAAAAAAAATATTTTACACATGATATATTTCGGTAAAACAAGTACTCGTATGTTTAATGCTTATGGAAATAATTTCAAAGACGTAGGCAATTGTCCTGAAGTTAAGAAATACCTATCGCTAAAGGTTGGAATTGCAGGTCTCCGAAACTAGTTTTAATTCCTCACCACTCTTAACCTCACCCAACAATCCTACCATCCAAATCGAAAAACGAAAGTGACCGTCACTGACGCTATGGAAACTGGAATAAGTTAAGCCGTAAGACCAGTCTTCTTAAAAGTCTGCACTTATTAGTGACAAAAACCGCATGTCAAGGAAGCAGTTAGCATATATTGTGAAGAAAGAAGTAAAACAACAATTTTTATTTAAAATTCTATGGTTCCTTTCACAACAAAAAAGATCTCCATCTACGAGAAATTTTGAAAAAACTTGCTATGTGATCAACTTTCTTCTCTTAAATTGATTTTGTAATTATAGGGTCTGTCTATTTATATTATTTTAAAAGTGCTGGCAGATTTTATTGGATCTATTATTTACTAGACGTATTTTACCGTAGTCATGTTAGATGTGTATTAATTTAGCTAAAATATATAAAATGTTAATCTTAATTTGTTTTTTAATTATAACGAAAAAATTAGGAAAGGGTTCATCTGATTTTCATAATTATTTATAAAAAAATAAATTTATTGAGATTAAAAAAAATAGTATAGTCAAAATAAAGTAATGTCAGCGATGCCATGATTATTACTAACTTTGACTAATCATGTTTTCATTATCTAATTATTTCCTTTTTCAGGACTCTTATTTATGACAGAAAGGATGAAGAGAAATTAGGAACAAGAGAAGAATAAGTATCTTAATGGGAAGGGTGCGTACATATTATTATATTATGTCAAGTCCAACAGCGGACCGCTGGACTACAGGGGAGACTAATGAATAAAAATATTAACAAAATTGTTTTATCTTTTATAAAAAATCGAACGCGTACTAAGCATATATACTGAAAATCATGGTAGATTTAAAGACGGTAGAGAGATTACAAGGTTCTTCAGAACAGGTAAAGCGGTGGTACCAGTCCGGGTGAGTCGCAGCGAAACTCTACCACCTAGTAACCACCTTCAACAATAGAACAAACATCCCGGCCACGGGACACCGACGCACCTGTAGACATGAATGGTGTCTATAGACTGGGGTTGTCTTTTACTGGAGTTCTCTTGTTTATCTTGTCCCTCTTATCAGGAGAATCGTATTCTTGTCCGATGTCTGATAGCATTTATAAATGAATTTATTAGATTAATTAGAAAATGTCATCAATTATCATATAATAGATACATTTTTTTACTAAAAACGAGATGTTCTCTTTATAAAGGGATTTAATCCTAAACGTCTTTTATGTATGATTGTTAAGACTACAAGAAAATAAGTCGTAAAAGTTCTAGAAAAGAAATCTGAAGCTAAAGAGCTTTTCTAATTTGTTAAAATCTATTTAACATTCTGCCAAAGGTCCAACTATTTCTTTTCATTAACTCCAATCCAATTGGGGGAAAGCAATTAAGGAAACATTTGGTCGTAATTGGGGTGTGCGAGATTCTTATCTTATGAATTAGGTACACTTAATGTCTGGAAATGGGTGCTATATGTTGAATACCCTCATAAGTAACCGAAATACTACCCTTATAACTGCCCGCGTACTTTGATAACACATTGCTGGTAATAATTTGTAGTTATGTGTATAAATACCTACTACTGAACAGGAGTTCTCAAACTTATGTACTCCAAAGTTTATTAATCTTATGTACAGTTTACTCGGAAAATTCCATATATCGCTTCGCTTCGGAAAATGAAAGGTCTTTCTGACCATGCAAAGTGTTCTAATATTGCGATTAAGGATTTGCTCGAACTTATACCTTGCATCAATATTGTAGCGTCTAATGTAGTTTGCAGCTACAAACGAATTTCTTTAATGAATTCTTAATACAATGCGTGTAGTCTAACAAAAAAGTCAATGGTCGCCTGTAAATCTGAATCTAAACCCTAAAACTACGGACAAATCTTAAGCCTCTTGTATATAAAAGTTTCCCGGTTACCGTACTCTCCAAATTATACCACGATAGAATGTAGTGATTATATACTTATTGATTGTAGCAAGCAGTGACTTAATAATTGTAAGGCTTCATTTAGGCTGAAGAAATCACCTATTACGAAAACATAGACATGGGTACAACCAGAGCACACACGACTAGCCGAAAGTATTTTTAGTACCGTAAAATGATAGGTCGAATAGTTATTGGCAATTGCCCATGCGCGCAGCGTTGTTCTACTAAAAATATAAAAAAAAACACATTTTGAGTTGCCTATGCTGGGAATCAAACCCGAGACCTGATGTAGTCAATGCCCATACAGCACCATAAGACAGCTTCCATACTTCTTATCATCGGTGCTTGATGGACTGCCATTGTTGACACAATTTATTAATTTCACTCATACTTTATGCAATATATTTTATCATTATATTTTACCAACCGGTTTCTCTATTTAAGCATCATCTTGCATTGTTGTTAATGAAATAAATAAATTGTGGACCATAAGACCACCGAGACCACTCCAAAAATTTTAATAAATAAATCATAATATCTTACAGTCGTCATATCACTGAATCCAACTGCATCACAATATGTTAGCTATAGTTTGAGAAACACTGTAAGCCAGGCAATATTATGACAAACGGGATAATTTTAATAAATACCAAGTAGTTTTCTTTTACTAGGTATCGTAGCCGGCCTAATTTTTTTGTAATTACTTGGTAAGAATAATTTCTGAACTATACCAAATACCTTAAAGCAATACCTACATTTAGGTATTTTTTCTTTTCCAAAACAAATCACAATACATATATGTTTTAAATAGAGAACCATTATTAATGCAGAACCTTTGTTTCTAAAAAGTTGATAGAGCGCCTTTTGAAGCAAAGTGGGGCAACCTAGGCACCTTGCATAATGTTGTCTAAATTGTTTGAGTATGCAAAATCTGTTTTTCGAGCTGCAGCTAGACTTTACTGCTTATTTTCATTGAAAATTTTGAGAGATGGTTGGGGCGTTCCTACAAGGGGGTTGTTGTTTTTATTAGTCAAATATTATCAGTCATGTACGCTACTCTAGATTTCTAATAATTAATCGTAATAATTATTTCGCAATTGTGAAAATGTAAACATTAGGTATTCTAAATTAGTGTTTGTTCAATTTTTAGCAACATTTTTAATATTATTAATATAATTTTCTATAAATTTTAAAGAAAGAAAAAAATTTAAAATTTATAGAAAATTTATCCCAAGCACAGGGCAAGTGCTAAAATAAAAATACGTTATTATTAATATAACTTTTATTAATATTATTACAATGTTTAATATTATTTGAAAATACTTTTTTTAACCTCTGAAGGAAATAGAGGGTGTTATAAAAGTTATACGTGCATGTGTTTGTGTATGAAGGGTATATGTCTGCAGCATCATAACTTTTAAGCGGTTAGACCAAATTTGACTATTAGTTTTTTTTTTTATTTGAAAGCTGACGTAATCGAAATGGTTCTTAGCTACTTTGCTTATTTCGTTTCAGGGGGTATTCAAAATTTTTAATACTGAATTGTTTTTAAACAGACCTACTCAATATGCTCACAAAATTTCATAAGAATCAGCTCGTAAAAGGTGAGCATAGGCTTACCGTCACTATCACCGTGACACCCTACTAGGTGCTAGATTTTTGCTGCGACTCACCCGGATTGGTACCATCGCCTTACCTATTTCTGCCACCATAACGTCCAATGCTTGCCGTTGACGTGTTCTGGTTCGGAGGGTAAGGTAGCCGGTAAACTTACTTTTGCTCGAGGTCTAACATCCCGGCTTCAGGTTGGCAACGTACCAATACCAACTTTGGTGTCTCTGGGCGACGTGAATTTCTTATCATCAGAAAATCCGTCTGCTTGTTTGCCTTCCATTATCATAAAAAAAAATCATGAAACTTGGCAATACTCAGCCTCACCCACAAGGGACTTGGCGTTAAGATAAATGTATTTGTAGGTGTGTACACATAGGAAACATTTTAATTATCACTTGTTACGGTCTATAGAGCGTTCAGGTTCAAAGGGTTGGGTCAGCATTATTGAGTTACGTCCCAGGTTACATCGGTCACATGCCATTACGAAAGTCCCGTGACCCTTGACATCAAAAGGAACCTGTACGTAATACAAATAACAATACTTTATTGTACAGCCGCAACAATTTATCCGTTTGGGTAATTGAAGTAATAAAACTCCAAAAAATGGACTTCAATTTCATTACGTCATCTAATTAGTAAATGTTTCATGAGGTCAACTCAAAAATCTCTTATTAGTTCTTGATGAAACTTTATCGCCTTTGTGGTCTAGCGGTCCGGCGTCGTACTTTACTTCTTGAGATCCTGGGTTCGATTCCCAGGTCGGGCATAAAAAATAATGGAATATGTTTTTTTTATATTCTAATAAAGATAACGTTGCCCGGGATGGGAAATGTGCCCTGTTGGCAATAGGCTTGCCACCTGTCACATTGTGGGACTTAGTGTGTTCGGCTAGTCGTGCGTGGATCGCATAACAAACAAAAAAAATGCAGACGAATTGCAAACGAATTAACCGCCGACGGAAAAAGAGGCGTGTTGTAAGTTAGACGAGTCCGCGTGTGTGTGGTATGTCAGAGGCATCATAAAGTTTAAAATGGATGGACCGATGTTTATGCGAATCATTTTATTGGAAAGCTGTATTCAAGTTAATGTTGTCAGGAGATTTTCTAAACTTTAAATTTTAATGTTATTATTGAATACGTTAGTACCATCGAAATGAATGAAGAGTTTCAGTTCATGAATTTGAATTTAGCCTTTAAAATATAAAAGAAATTCGTTTTAGTTACACTATATTTTGTAATTCAAGAACGGTTGAAGCGAGTTTGCTGAAAATTAACGAGAGTAGATGAGAACCAAGAGTCAGACATAGGATACGTTTTATCAGTTCGACTGCAAAGAAACCAGAAAAAACAACATTTCAATCTTTCCCATACAAACTGAACGTTTTAAATGAAGTTCACTGGAATAGCTAGTTAGTAATTTAAAAATATTTTACTAGGTGCTAGGCAAAGTGATGTGCAGCAGCTCACCCTGATGGGTTAGTGGTACCATTTTAAACAAAAAAAAGATCGGATAGTTCAAATTTTCGATTTTAGATTTTAGAACCGTACTTTTTAACACCTAACGATGCCATTATATTTTATTAACGTTGGAATGTGACGGCCATTTCACCGCCTCGTTCGTCGAGTGGTTAGCGTACACGCCTAACTACACCTATCAACCACGAGACTCGGGTTCGATTCCCGACGGGGGCAGGCATTTGTGTGATGAACGTTTAGATGTCTGCATTTCCGGATGTTTATTAAATTTATTCTGGTATCTAAGTAAATCTATGTATTAGTATCGTTGACTAACACTCATACATAAGCATATAATTTGCTTTCTTTGGGGTTAGATTCAATTTGTGTGACTTGTCCAGGGACATTTATTTTTTTATTTATACAGCCCGCTAGTGTTTGTTTGATTATTAACCTGGTGCGATCATGGCTAAGAAAAGTGACATGCAGTAGCTCCTCCGGATTGTCGTAATAGCCTTGATTTTTCCTATGGCCATAGCGTTTTTGCTCGCTGTCGGGATAAGTGATGGAGAGTACTGTAGCTGGTAGCAGGATTGGCTGCCGGTGGCATAGCACGAGTAGCCTTATATTTCGGACATAAGGAAGCAACGAACCAGTTACGTATATAGACGCAAAATCTGTGAACACTAGCAATATATATGGGCATCACAGATATTACTGGTTGTGATTCTTTTGCCATCTGAAGTTTCGTCTACTACCTCACTATCTTAAAAATCAACACTGTATGTATGTATATGTATTGTTTACTATCTGATTAAGTACTAGATGGTGCTCGCGACTTCTAACATAAATTTTAGACTTTTCGTGGTTAGTGATGAAAATAAAAGATTTTCTCGTAGGGAGAAATCCTCAATGTTGACCAGGGCTATAAGCTACTATTATACAATCTTAATGAAAATCCGTTCAGCCGCTTTTGCGTGAAGCGTGAACAGCCAAACCGGCAGAAAATTTCATAACCGTCATTTTAGGTTCTGAATCTTATATAAAATACGTGACAAACATTGTTTTTAACAAATGTTTCATTAAGTTTTATTGTAGGTATGTATAGATAGAATGATTAATATTTTCACGCCCATATCACCTAAGAGGTAGGCAGAAGCACAACCCACGACTAGCCGAAAACTCTAAGTTTCACAATGTGAAAGTTGGCAAGCCTGTAGCCAACCGGGCACATATCTATTACCGGAGAACGTTATTTTTATTAGAAAAGTGAATTTACACTATGCGAGGATTGAAGCCGGGACCTCAAAAAGCCAAGTCCGTCGCCGCTAGACCACAGAGGCTATAAAATAAATAGTGCTGAGTCATAATTAAAAACAACGCGATAACATGAAATTTCTAAGACCATCTTGCAATATTAAACAAAGAATATTAAAAATTCGAAACTTAAATATTTCATTATGGTTTAAGAGTAGCCTCTTTCTTTTTACAGCGTCATTAGGGGAAGCGCATCCCTCAGTCCTTTTTCCTCCTCCCTGTCTCCCTATTATCCTAATGTTTATTGTGACAAACTTCCTTTTGTGTAACTTGTAAACATGTCATTCCCCAACGTCTCAACTGCTTCGTAAACAACATACAAAAGCTCCAGAAAAACAAGAGGCGTGATGACGCAAGGAAAACGTTTATACATTCTTTTTGAGCTATTTTTAACCCCTGATGAATAGAGAGCGATGTTATAAGTGGGCGTGTGTATGTCTGGCATCACAGATCTTAAACGAATGGACCGATTTCAATGCCAGTTTTTTTTAAAGCTGGTGAGATCAAGATGAATAGCTATCACGGATATCATGATTATTTATTATCCGATTATGACCAAGATGAGAGGGGGGTTTTATTACTCTGTTTTATAGAAGACGAGTAAGCCTTATAGAAATATCTTCACACCCATATCACCGAAGAGGTAGGCAGAGGTACAACCAAGGCACCCACGACTAGCCGAAGAAACTAAGTCCCACAATGTGATAGGTGGCAAGCCTATCGCCCACCGTGCACATATCCAATCCCGAGCAACGGTTTTTCTTTATTAGAAAATTGGAAAACCCAATTTTCATTTTGTTGCCCAAACTGGAATTCGAACCCAGGACCTCATGCAACAACAAGTCCAACAACTGAATCGGTAGAGCACAGAGGACGTCTTAGCCTTTAGAATAGGTGACAAAAACTCATAACAACGTTTATTGCGTCATATTATTCTAGCACAGTATGATGTGCTTTTAAAGTGGATTTGTTTCTACAAACTGAAAGACCACCCGATACGTATTTTTATATTATTAACAAACAAAAAGGTGGATTGCCTGATGGTAAGATATAATCGTAAGTAGCACCATAAATGTCACTGACACGATACTATTGAATGGTCAAGATTTTTCGCCGCGTACGTAACATTTCACATGGAATACGGCAAGGTGGCAATACAGATGTGGCGGTTAGACCTGAATAGCATAGTAACAAATAATAAGGTTATTGGAAATGAGGTTAAAGAACTTCACTGTGACAGCTAGTACTTACCTATATTAAAGCAAAATCAGATTTGTTTCAACACTTATAACTATAAGAGTTTAGACAACGTTTTTGGAATGGACTGTTTACTAAATTGCTATTAACGCCTTTAATAATTGAGGTAAAATTATTATAATTAATAAATTAAAATTATTGATATAGATGATATAGATATATGATGAAATTATAGATATAAATATGAGGTAATTTAGCACTAACTTATAAAATAATTATTAGTTTAGGGCAGCCTTTCCCAAAGTGGGCGATAACGCCCCCTTGTGGGCGCTGGAAGCCTAGAGGGGGGCGGTATAAATCTTGAAAAAAATGTTTTTTTTTTAAACTAGGCGCAACAAATATGTTATTGAGGTTATTGACAAGAAAAAAACGAGGGGGGGGGGCGCTACAAAACAACTGATTTTCAAAGTGGGCGTTACATGAAATAAGTTTGGGAACCTCTGGTTTAGGGCTTGGCACCGACTTCAAACCTATTAATAAATAGCACATATAAATAATAGGTAGTATATAATTAATTTCAAATGTTTTTTTTTAGTTTTGAAGTAGTTTTTTTATCAACGTAGTTGTTTTTATTTGAAACAATATTAATTTAGAGGAATATAAAAGTTGGACATAACGAACCCTTCATGGTGTAATAGCATAAGGCTTAACCGTGGCGGGCTTTTAATTAATCTTTGTTTACTGGGTTTATGTTCAACGTTATATGGGAAGGAAGCTCAGAATTTTCTCATTATTACTCCGGACATTTCCTCTTTATTAAAACTGAATAGAACTGCAGAAAATTGATTGCAATTTTTTATGTGCAAATATAACGAACAAGCACACTTTTCTTCGGATAGTAAGTAACCGTCATATCTCATATGCTTAAGTTATTTTTGAAATAAAATGAAAAATATTTACTTGCGGAATATGTGTGTTAAAAAGTTATTACAAAAGTATTTAGGCATTCCAACATATCCTACCACATTGTGGTTTTGCAAATATTTCAATCTTTATAAAAAACAATCATTTTTTCTCTTTAAATTATTAATCATAAACAATTTTAAAATGTAAATAAATTTAATCCTATCTACCCTAAATTACCACCGTTTCCGAATCTATTCTATGAATTTATAATAACCTTGTTGTAGTAATAATTTGCAGACAGCCAGCCTCATAGCTAGAAATACACATTGCTTATAGACACCATAGAGGTTAATAGTCCGTTGCCAATCTGCAGATGAAATATTGAGCCTCTTATATACCGAAATACAAAAATCGTAAGCCAAAATGTTAATTCCTTACGACAGTAGTAAACGTTAGTATTAAACAGGAAAGTTATTTAAATAGTACCTACCTCTCTAGTATGATCGCTAGGTGAGAGGGTTTCTCTCATAGACAAAGACATGAGCAGCTCGTGTGTCAGCTTTTGCCGACCAAACGCCACTGCGCCGCTGGTCACCATGATACACTCTCGACCTTCGTGATGACATTCTGCTACCTGCAAATATATATAAACCAATGTCTAATTTTTTTACAATCCAATACAATTTTAATTATTACAATCAGTAATTAATATATTATCCTCGCCGACCCAGACGAACTTCGTATCGCTTAATATTACCAGCTTACTAAAAGTTTGTATAGATTAAAGCATTACTTTTCCCATTTTCCTTGATTTTGAAGTAAAAACTTCTTTAGCGGCTTTGCGCACTTTTTTGGAATGGGTAAAAACTTCTAAACTCGCGTCAGGACAAGTGACCTGATCGAAAATTCGTAAGACAGATGGAGAGTAAACAGCCGGCGCGGCGTAGGAGAGGAAGTATCCCCCTCTCTGTCTATGGTGCGGCGAAAATGTATGCCTGTACCTGCTGTTTCGTTTAGACGGCGCAGGGCGCTTGCGCGAATGTTCGTGTTGTCATATTTGTGTACGATAGTATAATAAACGAATTTTGTATTCTACCACATAAATGATAGCACTTTCATACTGATAATTAACGCGATTCGTGCAAAATTGTTCCCTAACCATTCCAAAGTGTCAAAAATTCACAACGTTAATATTCAAGTTTTCACTTCTGGCGGCACTCCCGGAGTGCAACCCGTCGTTTTTTTTTCATAAGAGCCATCCCCTGGCAATAAATAATAGAACAAAAGAAGAATTAGTAAAATAGGTCCATCCGTTAAGACGTGATGCGATGACTCTCGAAATGGGGATTCATTTTTGTACATATCCGGTCAACAGTCAAGCGCAAAAGCGATTTTGGCGCCAAACCGCTCACAGGTTTGGCGGAAAAAAGGCGAGCATAGGCTTACCGTCACTAACAACGTGACATCCTACTAGGTGGTAGAGTTTCGCAGCGACTCGTCCGGATTGGTACCACCGCCTTATCTATTCCTGCCACTAATACGTCCAATGCTTGTCGTTGTCATGTTCCGATTCGGAGGATAAGGTAGCCGGTGAACTTACTTTTGCTTGAGGCCTGACACCCCGCCCTCAGGTTGGCAACGCACCATTACCACCTTTGATGTCTCTAGGGGGCGTGAATTTCTTACCATCAGGAAATCCGCCTGCTTGTTTGCCTTCCATTGAGCCAGGCCACAACACTGCGTTGCGGCGTCGTATCGTCAAAATCTTCGACGCCGCACAACGCATTGCGGAAATTTCCGAGGTGCTGCCGCAACGTACAAATCTGCGATAGGTATGACAACGCGCTGCCGTTTAGTCGGTGTCCATACAAACATGCGATGGTGGAGCCATTTTTGCGATGCGACGTCGCAACGCAGTGTAGTGGCCTGTCCAATTATTATTAAAAAACACACAAATTTTGTTGGTTAATTAAAATCTGACAACTAATCAGCAAAACAAAAGGACGCCTAACTACACCAACCACCCGTGAGCCGAGGATTCAAATCCCATGGAGAAAGGAATTTGAGTGATAAGTATTAATGTCTTTATTTCCGGGTGTGGATATGTATCATATAAATTCCGTTATCTAAGTAAATAAGTTCTGTGTACTACACATAAGCACATAATTCCCATTCATTGGGGCTAGGTGTATTTGTGTAATGTATCCAAAGATGTTTGTTTATTTATTTTAAACGAATTGTAAAATAAATAAAAGCATTTATTTAGTAGATATCTATAAAGCAAAAATAAAAAATAGTTTATATCTATATATAAAAAATCTATAAGTTTTATTTTAAACAAGGTTGCTTTTGGCGGTTTTGACGGGATAGACAAAAAAGATGGACGCAGTTTTTTTCTCATTTCGTTTACCTATCGAGTAAAATATGTAATATTTAAAAGAAACGAATGTGTTTTCTCAATTTTGCGTAATATAACTCAATGAGTTTAGGTTGCCTGGCATGCCTAACCCGAATTTCAAGCCTTTTTAGGGAAATCAGGTTAAAACTTAATGAAAATAAAACTTAACTAATGGCAGATGCCAAAAAAATAATAATTTGAAAATAATTTTCCATACCATTTATCAGTAAACACTGAAAGCGAATATTTCAGGACTGAAAACAAACTGTTGAAATGTTTGTTAATTTCACTTTGTGATTATAATGTTTGAAGTTTCAGAGGCAATCGAGTCTTACAGTCTTTTTTGTTTTAAAACAGTTATATTCCCTTGGTAATGGTCGTTTCCGTCCTCTAGGGTAATGCCGGCAAGAATAGTCTAAGAGCCGGTGGGAGATTATTTTATAACAAAATCAGTCATATAGACTTGCCTGCAAAATATCATACTTAACGCATATATAATTTAATTAAAAATAGCCATGAGCACTTTCAAACAGGCAAGTAATTATAAGCATATTTGTTTATAGATTATATTCGATAAAAAATATGTCTCATCTGGTTATCAGATCGGTGAAGGTCAGTCTTCCACGGTCTCCTCTACTAGTACGTAATTTCGAATATCATTTTTACTATACATCGGTTATTTTATATTTCCATGGCAAAGACAGGTTAATCATGATTATCTTAATAGTAAGAAATATTTACCATCCAACATAGCATTAGTAAAACTGAATACCCTACTCTCCAAACTGGAACACAACAATGGCGAGTACTGGTTTGACTGACTGATTCATCACATTCCACCATCGAGCTCCCTTATAAATTAATAATTAAATTAAGTTGTTTACCTTTATTCCGCCCACTATACTGTTCCTATTTAATTTTTTGTGTATTGTAATGTATAGTGACAGTGTAGTTGCCAAATAGATATTCAAAAATCGATAATGTTATGGCAACAAGTTTGGATAAGGTGGTAAGGTCTATATTAAACTAATGATGGAAAATTAATCTTTGAAATCTTAATACAACTACCTGTTTATGCATGACTTCGTTAGTATACAAAAAATACTATTATTATAAAAAACTTATGCGCTGATTTTTGAAAATAAGAAGCATAGGTTTAAAACGTGTCTAGCTATTCGCGTATTAAATATCTGTGGTCAAGCGGTTCAGTTGTTGGACTTGACTGCATGAGGTCCCGGGTTCGAATCCCGGGTCGGGCAACAAAAAGAAAATTGGATTTTTCCAATTTTCTAATAAAAAACGTTGCTCGGGATTGGAAATGTGCCTGGTTGGCGATAGGCTTGCCACTTATCACATTGTGGGACTTAGTGTCTTCGGCTAGTCGTGGGTGAACTGCTTGCGACTCTGCCTCCTTCTTCGGGGATATGGGCGTGAAGATACTTTACTTTAAATATCACGAAAATCAGTATTGCGGTCTAACCGTGAAATTGTAGCAGACAATAATACAGTCTTTCACATTTATAATATTATATAGTACATATAATTGTACTCGTATATATTATCTAAGTATTAAACTCAAACTCTATTTTTTTTAATGGATCTATACAAAGATTTTTGTAACCCGTCTATATAATTCTAAAAACTACCACCGGATTGAACGCGGCCACACACTGAGAAGATCCGGCGAAAAAAACTCAGCGGGCTTGTCTTTTTTTTCTTATAAATAAAATTTACAAAAGTACATTTAATTAATTTGTAGAGACTGTATGAGGAGCAATTAATCCCAAGTATTTCTGTCTTCTAAATATTCTGAAATCTTACGACTATAATGACCTTTACCATACAACTCAGATTTGATACATTTTTTAAATTTATTAAATAGTAGTCTTTAATATGCTCGGGAAGTTTATTGTAAAAACGTATACATTGGCCCATGAAAGAATAACTGATTCTGTGGAGACTAGACTTATGCACAACAAGATTTTTTTTCCTCGTGATTAGCGCATGTACATCATAACACACATATACACATTAGTTTTGATTAATGATTAAAATTTACAATAAACATCTACTTTTTCTAGGCTAGCTTTTGGAACATGTGATTATTCCACCAACTATTAAATAAATAATCTAATGATTTAGAAGTATCTGCACGCCCATATCCGAGAAGACGTAAGCTGAGGCACAACCAGGGCACCCACGACTAGCCAACCCAAGACTAGGGATCAATCCCGAGATCTCAAGAAGTCTAGCCCAACGCCTTACTGCTAGACCACAGAAGCGATTGCTAGATTATTCAAGTACTACAACTGATTACAGAAAGTAGTCCCAACACGTTAGCTATTCTTACGCCATTCAATTAGTGCTCGCGATTGTCATGGACCGATTTAGTTGGCAGAGTAAAAGATAAACTGACTGTAGCCTCGAATGCTAAACATTTAATTAACATCTTATCATTAGATGACGTATATGTCTAAACGTTAGATAATTCTACAAATAAAACTTCAGGACAAGCACTTAACGTGGTAGTCAGTG
>NJDC01006537.1:97830-116827 GCA_002245475.1 Calephelis virginiensis | reverse complement strand
TTTTCTTTCCCCTTTTCTAATCTTTTAATTTTAAATATTCATACAGGTTTAACATGCGTTTTTGAGTTTATGCGAGACAATATTTCGTTTCTATAACTATAAATATTTTTCTGTTTGTTACTGTCAAGAATAAAAGAAATGTTGGACACATAGGTTTGCGGGAGTGGCTGGTTTCTTAAACCAACCCTATATCTGTTTCATACTTACTATCAACCCCGAAACACCCTCAGGGATCGAATTTCGCAAAACCCCGTCTTATATATCACCTACACCCTAAAAAAGAATCCCTATTAAAATTTTTAGGCTTTTTTTATCTTAATGAATTTTGCACTAATACAATATGGTTAGGTTAGGTTAGGTAAACATAAAAACAGATAAAAAAGGCAATAAACTAATTTTCGAGACCTTTTAATACTCATGGGTAATTAGTTAGCTAGTGACCTCATCTACACTCCCTTAACGGGATCGGGACATATTTCCAATAAGCCTGTGTTGACTACATGGGTGCATTTTTATCTAGTTGACTATCATGAGTGGTAATTTTGCAACCGTTAACTGAATTTCTAACGATACTATTCCAGTACAATGACAGTATTTGTCGGTTTAAAGGGTAGAAAAGCTGGCACACCCTTCACAACAAACACTTCAAATCTTAACTTTAGGCGGCAAAGAATCATTACTATATTTGGTAGTTTTAAGTGACGCGAATAGAAATGTAAATGCTATCTAAAGGCGCCGAATCCGTCTTACAAACATTTATTATTTAATTTTAATAAATTGAATATGACCGCTTCGTTAGTCGAGGGGTTAACGGACACGAATAACGCCACCGAGAAACTGTGACTCTTGGTTTCGATTTTCGACGGGGGCAAGCATTTGCATGATAAACATGTAGACGTCTGCATTTCTGGAACTGGGTATTTATTTAATTTATTCTGGTGTCTATTTAAGTATTTCTACATATAATTATTGTTAACTAACACCATGCCACAAGACTATAATTTGCTCACGTTGGCACGATTCAATTTGTACATAGATATTTATTTATTTAAATAGCATAAGAAATTATAAATTACCTGTTCTATAATAGAAGCCAGACGTCCCAGAGCCAGACCATTGCCGTCCTCCCGAGTAATGACAGCACTACCGAGCTTCACTACCAGTCTTCTTGCATATTTCAACTGAGATCTATCTGAGAAAGTCTGTTTTTTCTTCTCGCCATCCAATGTACGTTTATCTAAATTCAGACCCTGTAAAGAAATGTATTTTTAAAGCAAGAAGAAAATCTTTGAATATTTTATGTCGACGTTTTATGTCGCTAGAGGCACTTTCTGTGTTTTATATTTAGATCTTAAAAAAACGTTTATTCTACGACAGCGTTTCATGACTAACCCGGATAAATACCACCAATGATACCTGACGTCATAACATCAGTGTTCGCCATTGTCATGTTCCACAATGCTCACAAGGCTTATCATTATCCTTTCTGGATTATTCCAGATACAGTCACTAAGACTAAGTAGCAGAGTCCTGTGACATCTCGCCTGGATTAGTATAGTCGCCTTTCCTTTATATGTTACCTCAGTTCCCACAGCAATTTTGTGGGTAAGCTTTAAACTACTAGCTACTACAGCTTCGTCAATATGTACGGGCGTGAAGATAGCTTTTTTTTACAAATGTGTGAAATTCCTTTTTAATAAAAAAAAGATGAAAAATATGTCACCACTTAAAAGTTTCACCATATTAAGCTAAATAAGCTTTTTTTTTTTGCTGAAACATTGAACTGTTTGTATAAAAATATTATTTTCAGATGGTTACCGTAACTAACATAATGAGATGCGTATAATAATTTCTACCTATGGACCAGTACTTCCGCCCAAGTATTTTTCTGAATATTTTTACATAATAATGTAGCCTGTATAAAAACCAAATGTGAGTGTGACTATGTAGATAGGTCTATATCTGGAATTAAATTATTTATTTTATTTTGGTTACACATGTGTATACCCCAAAAATAGTTTTAGCCGTCTTCGCCAAAACGAGGAATATTTTTGACTCCCATTTTTCATGTATTTATGATTATATTTTTAGAGTAAGATCCTAGGGCCCCCAGACGTTATTTATTTTTGAAGTAACGAATTTTACGGTATAGACACTCTTCTATGTGTTTAAGAGTGTGTGTGTATTAACTAGTTTGACTAGGCGGCCCGTTCACATGAAGCAGGTAGAAAAGGTAGACAAAAATGTAAGTTACTTTTGTTAAATTCGAAGTGCTGATTTTTATATATGTCACATAGAATATTATTAAAAATAAATATTTCAATATTGAGAGACCATTTATGTGGACGGCAATCCCTCACGGACGATTGAAATCTCATAAAAAAATTACTGAACTTTTGTTATATTCGAAGTCTTCTGCTTTATGTATGATGTTTGGGGGGCTATTTTAATACCTTTTGTGTATAGCCAGACCAATCCGAAGGGCCAAACACTCTCCCAGACACAATAAAAAAATTTAAAACCTTTGAACGGGCCGCCTTGTCAAACTAGTTAATATACACACTCTTAAACACATAGAAGAGTGTCTATACCGTAAAATTCGTTACTTCAAAAATAAGTAACGTCTGGGGGCCCTGGGATCTATTTTATTTCAAAGAGCTTTCTGTGAGATCTCATTGCCAACAAGTCTGGATGCCATGAAATAATCCAAGTGAAATTGACAAAAATACTTAATTTTCGTCGACTTACTCCATTGTTAATAACCTTTCACAGATATGAGACCAGATATTTTAGATTGATTGCCAGGTAACCGCTGTTATGCTTAGTAATGCTGGTAGAAGGGCTATCTTTATCTATAAATATGACTTCGTATCGATTTGGGTTCTTTGCAGTTTTGCCGCGATGAAATTATGAGATTAATGAAATTGACGTTTTGTACCTACTGACCACTTCAATCACAAATTTTTCTTCTTTGTTTACGAATTCTAGATTCAAATTTATACAGCTACTTCCAAATGTATTTGCATTTCATAGACGTCGTTCATTTGTTTTTTTTTCTATATTTAACCTTGACGCTAAACGTGTATAAGTTTGACGCTTCTCTAAGTGTGTGTGTGTGTGTGTGTTTGTATATATGTTTGTGTGGCATCGTAGCACTTTAGTGAATCGACGGATTTCGAAGCAGTTTTTTTTTTTGAAAGCTTACGTGATCGAGACGGTTTTCAGCTATAATTTCAAGGTCATAAGCTCATTTGTAAATATCGGAATGGATAGTAGACGCACTATGGATATTTATTTCATTTATGAATATGTGTGACACCTAACAGTTAAAGCACTAACGAATGCTGGTACCACTGAGCTGTTTCGGTGATGGAGCTCAAAATTAGAAAACGTATCCCTGGAATGCCAACTTGTAAACTCATTGAATTTGGCAGGGTGGCCAGTCAACTTACGTAAAAGGGCTACCATTCCATCTTCAGAATGGTAAAACATCAATAAAATCTATCTACGAAAGGCTACACAACGTACCTATTCCTTACCAATAAGAAAATCTGTCGGCTTTTGTGTGTCAAAAAAAACGTTGAACGTTCCATTTAATAATATTACCCATCCGTTTTTTAACCTTTGTGTAGTAAACCAACCTTGAACAGAGCAATTTTTTATACAATATACAAATTTTAACAAAACATGTTTTCGTATACTCAAAAACAAACTTCCATGAAATGAAAAGATTTCCTAGTATCTGACCTTTATTTTGTAAAACCGTTATGACAGCAAACCATGTTGTTCTTAAAAGAGAATCCCGGTCTTCCGCTATCAGCATATAAATCTACATTATTGGAGCTTTTCGGAACTTAAAAGATTTAGCCATTTTTCCTACAAATCATACAGCCAAGTACATTTAAATTATATACCTACAGAATGCGGCCAAAACTAATTTGTATGGGTCTTCTGAAGTTGAATGACGTTTGTTTCTGTGTTTGCGTATCAGCGCATGTTTATTTTATTAACAAGATTTTCAAAGATACTTTAAAACTAGCATAAAAAAGTATTTTCACGCCCATATCCCTCGCATGTATCCCCGAGGAGGTAGGCAGAGGCAACAACCAAGGCACCCACGACTAGATGAAAACACTAAGTCCCACAATGTAATAGATGGCAAATCTATCGCCAACCGAGCATATATGCCGGGTAATTTATTCTTTGAAAATGAAAAATATACATTTCTTTTTTTTTGTTGCCCGACTCAGAAATCGAACCCGGGACCTTAAGAAGTCAAGCTCGACGTTATACCACTACAGCACATAGGCGATTGTTTGTTTTTTTAATATTGAATGAAGTTTTTGAAACCTAAATGTGAGACATTTTTAGTTATTAGTAGCAGTTGATATTGCCATTGACTCGATAAGCTGCCAATTAATAAGCAGTTAGTATATGTTATTAGTATGTATATTATTTCAAAAGAGACCGAAAACAACACGAGGGATATATTTGTAGCTCGATTGAGATTCGATATTAAATACGTGTTATTCTTTGGTCGCGTCTTCACGGATATAGCATCAGCCATTAACTCTACAATCTTTACTCTTTTAGAAGATGTCGCAAAACTTGACGAAATTACCGCCTCGTTGGTCGAGTGGCTAGCGTATACGCCTAACTACACTGACCAACCGCGAGGCTTGATTCCCGACGGGGACAGGCATTTAGGTGATGAACATTTAGGTGTCTACATTTCCGGGTCTGGGTGTTTATTAAATTTATTCTGGCATCTATTTAAGTATTTCTATGTATTAGTATCGTTGACTAACACCAATAACACAGGCATATAATTTGCTTGTCCTGAAAGTATTAAAAAACGAAAATATTAAGTATTATAGTCAATCAAAAAAAGGAGCTGGAGCGATGCAGCATATGTAAATATTCATACCCAATTATTTTTCTTTATGCAATGCAATATTTTTGTTTGAACAATCATTGTAAAAGATTTCATTTATTTATAGGTATTTAGTTTGTGTTGACTTACGGCCAATATTAATAACCTATCCACAGATAACAATAAGCGTTCTAGAGTTTTGTTGCCTAGATATTTTTGTTAGTTATTGAAACATAACTGCGATTACCAGGAAAATAATCTAAAATAGCACGATCTCCTATCTTAGAAAGGTTATTAATATTGGCCGTTAGCAAAACTATCCCCCGATTCGCAGAGACTAGTATAATATAAAAAAAATCATATCACGGTGTTCGTACTCCTCACTTAGAGCTACAGTTGTTCACACGCCACATTCTTGTGTCCTTCTAGTATAATATAGTTATTTTCGTTTTATTATATATGAAATACGTGGTATTTTGCAAGATAACTAAAAAGCAGGCGTCTCTACTGAATGTAAGAAAGAATGGTCGCATTTGGAGACCATATATTATGTTACTATTGCACCATTATCTATTGGCACAGAATATGTAAAAGTACCTTTATGCCCATATCCCAGAAGAGGCAGTCATAACCAGGGCACCCACGACTAGCCGAAGACACAAAGCCCCACAATGTGATAAGTGGCAATCCTATCCCTAGCTGGGAACATATCCAATCCCAGGCAACGACATTTTAATTAGAAAATTGAAAATACATATTTTCTATTTTTTTCTGCCCGACCCGGGGTTCGAACCCAGAACCTCAAGAAGTAAAGTCCGAAGCCGGGCCGCTAGACCACAGAGGCGATTACACTAAAGTTCTTCTAAGTTGATAGGTTTTCAAGTTAAACGTACGTAATTCTAAGGAAAGTCACCGAAATAGCCATTCACATTTTAATCCATCCATTTCAATGACAATTTCTATTCGCAGGGATTTAATTATAAATTCTCGAATTAATAACGTTCAGGTGAATAAATTTTCTTGAGATTTAAAATAAAATTCGGGTCTAATTTTAAAATACAAGAGAGCTGTGGGATATTCAGCAGCTGTGAGAGGATTTGAAATCAAGCAATCCTAAAATTTGCTCGACTGGCCTGCTACATTTTTTGGAAACACACGGTCATATTTTCCTTCAACAGTCGCACTAAAATTCTTACATAAAATAGTATATCTGAAAAAATACTTGCAATAGATCTAGATTGATTGTCTCATTTGTCAAGAAGTTAGCACGCAAAGCCACCCACCACGAGGCTCGGGTTTGATTAGGACAGGCATTTATGTAATTAATATGTAGATGTCTATGTTTCTAAGTCTGGGTGCTCATTAAACTTATTCCAACTTTAAGTATCTCATTTTATTAGTATCGTTGTCTAACATCCATAGCACACGCATATGATTTGCTTACTTCGGAGTATGTTTCAATTTATGTGATTCATTCAGATAAATGTTTATTTATATTAAACTTTAATGCGTCTTAGAAACAAAAATTGTACGGCCAAGTACGTCTACTCTATCTCAAAATTTGTAAACCACCGCCTTATATTTTCCCCGTGTTGATCCGGGCTCCTTAGCAGAATAGACCATCTGCCTTCCTGCCAGGCATCTCGTATAAGGCGAGCATAGGCTTACCGACACTAACACCGTGACATCTGAATAGGTAGTAGAGTTTCTCAGGGACTTACCCGGATGGGTAACACTGCCTTACCTATTCCTGTCGCCATAACGTCATAACGTGTTCCGGTTTGGAGGGTAAGGTAGCCAGTAAACTTAGTTTTGCTCGAGGTCTAATATCCCGGCCTCAGGTTGGCAACGCACCATTACCACATTTGGTGTCTTTAGGCGGCGTGAATTTCTTACCATCAGGAAATCCGTCTGCTTGTTTGCCTTCCAATATCATAAGAAAAAGTTGCACTTGAATTTTGGAAAAGTTTTATTTTTGATTGTCTTCAATTTGGAGGAGGTAATACTTTTGTTAGTACATTTGTTACGCGAGATTACGTGGCCAAAAGCGATTGGATTTAAATGCTAAATTTTTGAAAGGAATATAATGCCAAAGTGGTCCCATATTAATTTTATCAAAGTTGTGATTTTTGAGTTGTAAGCACCAATGTGCAGTATTGCATCGAACCCTTGCCTCGCGGTTGGTCAGTGTGCTTAGGCGCGTACGCAAGCCACTCGACCAACGAGGCGGTCAAAAAAGCTTTGATGTCAAACACACACAAACACACACACATACACATAAACACACAACCAGATACGTCAAACTATATATTAAATTACCTATATGTTGCCGCTACTTTTCCGTCACGGGTAGAAAAAGTGAATTAATTGTTTATTGTGATTCGCCAATAGTTAACATTTGGAGAAATAGTAAATAACATTCAGTACTAGATAAATAGTAAGCTTGTCCCTTTCGCTGGTGTGCACGCTAGCGTTTTGTAAGCGGGCACCTGCCTAAAAACTCCCGTATAATTCACTTTAAAGCCGGATTCAGACCCTTTGAAGAGTTTAATAAGGTTTCAGTTTATCTGCTTGCCCAGTAACAGGTAGTAAAGGAAGTTTACAACGGAGCTTGTAAACTATAAAGGAATTAGAGGGCTCAGCGGAAATTGCTTCGATGTTGATCAATCCCTTATTGTCTAACGGCCAGTATTAATAATCAATCCTAATCCAAAAATTGCTGTCCAAGATTGATATTTTGATCCATTTTTATGTTACCGCTTGCCAATAACATATCTGTGGACAGGATAAATATGGCAAGTAGGTATAAGATTGGCCGGCGGATACGCAGCTATCTAGATTGCTTGAAATCCATCTTTAGAGATACATTATTAACATTGGCCGTAAGGGAAGTTTCTTACGAAGGGATAATTTGGAAGAAATCTCATTACTTACAAGTTTTAATAAGGGTGTAATCTCAACTTTGTGCTGCTGGCTGTAGCATCGTATTGCAAAAATTTGCGATTGTAATCATTTTCGCCGCGTAGCCACACCCGTGCGAAGACAGTTTTATGATAGCCACCGGTCTTTTAATGTTTGCGGCATTTTCAATCGATGATTTTTCAACATTGTGATATAACCGTGCCCGTATACTTAAATACTAAATAATTAAACAACTATAACGCATTGTTTTCCTATTTTATAATTTAGTAGTATTTATATGTTATTTACATTATAAAATAAAGAAGTATAAATTCAATAAAGAAGTACCGCTAGCGTACACGCCTAACTATGTCGACCAACCGCGAGGCTCGGGTTCGATTCCCGACGGGGGCAGGCATTTGTGTGAGGAACATTTAAATGTCTGCATTTCCGGGTCTGGGTGCTTATTAAATTCATTCTTGTATCTATTCAAGTATTTCTATACATTAGTATCTTTAACTAACACCCATAACACAAGCATATAATTTGCTTACTTTTGGGTTAGATTCAATTGATATGATTCATTCAGATAAATGTTTATTTAATATTAAACTTGGCTTGTCCGAGAATATTTAAAAAAAATTGGGTAATTTGGGTAATGTTGAGCAGGAACCCTTATTTTTTTTACATTTTTGCTATTTCAGAAGATAGCCAAAAAGCTCACGGCTCTACTTCATATTTACTATCCCCTGATGGTAAGACACAACCGTGACTTATAGACACCATACATGTTATAGGTGCGTCGCTAACCTGCTTAACGTGCAAGCCTACTGACTTTCTCTCGTTACAGGAAGACGACACTATCATTATAGTGGAATAAGTTAAGCGATGGATAGGTCTGTACATCAATTTGCCCGTATGGGGTCATGGTGGATATCACCAGAGGCATTGTTGATTACGACCCATTTAAGTTAGGCTCCTCTCTAACGAGCTATCAGGAAGAGACACATTAGATCTACACAAACCAACACGGGAAAACTGTTGTAACAAACAAACATACGAAACAAATACACTAGATTAGATTATATTGCATATCAATGAATGCGACAATGTCAACGTGCATGTTAATAGTTAGTGGAAAACACGCAAACCGCACGTGCTAGGTAATTGATATTGTTGGACCTTGTTCCTCGATCTCGACGTGGCTACTACACTATTAATAAACATAGACTAAAGTAATTCAATTAGTACTTGCCCTATGCTAGGGTTTTTATACAAATTTTAAAGAAAGAAAAAACTTTTCCCATGTTGGTCCGGGCTCTTTTGCGCTCTTTATTATCTTCTACACTGAGAGTTATGCCCTATAGAAAGATATGGCCATTAACAACATGAATTTCATCTGAGCTTATTTAGAAAGCACATAAAACTGTGTATCTTTAGGATATAACTTCCCTCGTAAGTGGAAAGAAAGTGATTGAAAATTTCGGCACGAGATTTCGACCCAGTACCTAAAATAGTTAGAGTTTTTTTTTTATTTTAGCACTTGCCCTGTGCTTGGGATAAATTTCTATAAAAAAAATTATAGTTAGAGTATTCGTCGGATTGAGACGAAAGGGTATATGTTAAAATCCTGTCTTGTATGTTCGATTTTTTTTAAGGTATTGGAATGCCAACAGGCAGATGGATTTCCTGACGGTAAGCAATTCACGTCGCCTAGAGACACCAAAGGTGGTAATGGTGCGTTGCAAACCTAAGGCCAATCTCCAGCAAAAGTAAGTTTACCAGCTACCTTATCCTCCGAAGGGGAATACATCATTATGGGGACAGGATAGGTAAGGCGGTGGTACCAATCCGAACGAATCGCTGCGAAACTCTACCAACTAGTAGGATGTGACAGTAAGCCTATGCTCGCCTTTTACAAGCTGTCTGGCAAAAAGGCAGATGGTCTATTCTGCAAATATGAGCCCAGACCAACATCAACATCGTTATAATTACAGAAAGCTAGATTGCCAATAAGTTTGTTTCGCCGTTCTTTCTCGTGACTGGCTAAGTTTGGAATAGCTAGTTCAAGTTAGATATGTATAATCCAATTTGCCCGAGAGTTTGTTCTCTTCTTCTATCTTTTCTTCTCCTAACTGGCTGTGTATTGAAACTGTGGTAGTTTAGTAGATAGTTAAATGAATACATTTTTTTAGATAATGAATTATATAATATACTAAAGTTTCTTATAAATTTTGATAATTTTACCATCTCAATGTTGAAAGTGCTAGTTACGATAAGCCTCGCCTTTAACGAGCTGCCTGGTATGAAGGCAGATGATCTTTTTTGCAAAGGAGCTCAGACCACATAAACATGAACGAACCAACGGAGTACCTAAGCCCTTTCTCATTTTTACACCAATGCTGTCTTTGACTCCCACTATTACGAACGCTATTGTCGAGGGTTACACCATAAACTTTTCGTAGCGCTCTCATTTCGACTACTTTCATGCTTTTTCTGATATACCCAACTCTCGCTTCCATAAAGTAATGTTTCATATGATAGTTTTCTTCATATGATACAGTAGTACTATTTAAATTATGCGGTTTGCCTATATTTGTCAAGCTTCGGAAATCCGAATGCATTAAAGGATATCTATATAAAGTTGTTATTACACATAATTAATTATTTCGCTTAAATTTAGATTAGGTCAACCAAGTTAAAAATAAAAGTATAAAGTGTAAAAAGAATAAAAAAATGTAAAGCCGAAGCGCATAATTTAAATAGTAGTACTGTACATCAGATACATATTGTAATGTCTAATAAAACCAGCTTCATATGATCTGCCGCCTGAGTAAACAAACTTACTCATTGTTAAATGTAAAACAAAATCCTCTTGCCGAATTATGACATAAAAAATGGTACCAATCGAAAAACACGTCTTTCGAACAAAATAAAGAAGAATTTGTTTATCCACCAAAACATATTTTTTCTCTATGACATTTTGTTACCTAGTGAAATGGTGCCCTTAGTAGGCTTCTTGTTAGTAAACATCGACTAATCTATTCCATGGTTTAACCTGGTATTATAGTTTTTATTAAATTACACTGTGACACATGTGATAGTATCAACCTAAAATTACTCTTACTTATTTTTAATCTTAGTTTATTTAATAATAAGATAATAAAAGATGCTACTAAGCAAACTAAAAAGTCCTGAAGTAGGTATAACACATATAAAAGAACGGGTGTTTTAAATGAGGTAATAATCCTTTAACATAGAATGAAATAAAAAGTTGTGATTTAACATAAAAAAAACATACAGTTGATTTAATAACCTCAAATCGGTTGAAAAGTAAATGTATATTCGCTACAAATTCTCACAAAGCTACGAACAGACGGAGCGGTTTATCCCGCGCCCGCGATGGTTGCGTGTCTGCAGGTTCTGTGGAATGTAGATATACATGCAAAAGTAAGAGCACGTTTCATGAATCGTTTTACAACCGCAGCGCCCGCGGTTGTTTGCGGTTCCCGCGGCAGCAGTCGCCCACCCTTAGAATCGTACAAATTTGCGAGCGATGCCGGGCTGAACACTCTGCTCGGCCCACAAAGCCCGGTGAAGTTGTAAAAACCGCGAGGTTAGCAACTAGTAGCAAAGGTACATTTCGCTTAAATTTAGATTGGGTTAGCCAATTTTAAAACAAAAGTTTAAAGTGTAAAAAGTGTAAAAGCCGAAGCGCATAATTGACATAGTAGTACTGTACCAACATGATTTTGGGTTATATATGTATGCTAGCAAAATAAAACCGCAGTTGCGCGGGCGCGTGTAAAAACCGCTCCGTGTGTTCGTAGGCTTAGAACTCACAAAATCTTGAATTACGCTAATTAATGTGATCAAATATTTAATAACTTTTAACAACTTGGGCCGTCTTGGCTTTCAATTAATTAATCGCTTATTGATTAATTAATTAAAATTCCCAGGCTGGGTGTACTTAAATTTTAACTTGTAACTTAATTAATTAGCTGTCTGGACATTCAAAGAACTTAAGTTAATTATGAATGCATTACGAAAATTTCGTTTTCATTTTCATAACGATACAATTATTGTTTTTAACAATAAAATAAATAAAAGAAAAGAGGCAGTTATAAATATGACGGTATGTTTGTTTTGTATGTTTCTTATCCTGTCGATAACAATGGATTCTGATGGCACTTTTTGAAAAAGTCATGTATCTGTCTATATTTTGTGATTTTGAGGTGGTGCTTAGGTTTGTGTGTGTTTTTGAGGTATACTTCATAAGCATACAATTTTGTGTACCTCGACAACGTGGTAATGAAATATGAACCCCGGGTCGGGCAATAGAAATACAAAAAAAGTTGTTTTTTAATTTTTTAACAGACACTATAGCCCGTGATCGATTACATATGTGCCCGGCTTGCAATAGGTTTGGGACCTATCACATTTGGTACGTAGTGTCGTATAATAATCGAAATTGGGTTGGCGATAGGTTTTCATTCCTTACATTGTGGGATTTAGTCTGACTAGTCGTGGGCACTTTGTACCTCTATCTACCTTGTGGCGGATACGGGCGTGGATACATTTTTTTTAAATGGAACCCACAATCCGCACGGTGATAGTTAAAAATTAGCAATCAGGGATCGAAATGCAGTCAATTGCTGTATCAGCTAGGCTTGCCAACCGTACTATATTATATAGATACTAGCTGATCCGGCAGACGTTGTTCTGCTATTTTTTTTTATGTGATTGACTCTCATCATTTAGGGTTATTGAAAATAAATGTTATCCGATTCTCAGACCTACTCAATATGCTCACAAAATTTCATGAGAATCGGTGAAGCCGTTTTGGAGGAGTACGGTAACTAACATTGCGACACGGGAATTTGATATTATACTAGCTGACTCAGCAAATTTTGTATCTCTTGACATTAATGCTTCGATAGTAGCGAAGTCTGCCGGACCCATTGTAAAACTTTCCAAAATTAACGACTACTTACAAATAACAAAGTAATTTAAAAAACATTTTCCAGTGAACCAAATTATGAATCTAAACCATTCTCGAACCCCCTTGAATACACACAAAAAATTTCATCAAAATCGCTCCCGTCGTCTAGGAGGAGTTCAGTGACAAACACACGAACACAAGAATACAAGAAATATATATATATTAAGACTAGCTGCTACCTACGGCTTCGCCCGCGTTTTCACAGAAACCCGGTGTGCGATCGGGATTAAAAATAGCCTATATGTTAATCCAGGTCACAATCTATCTGTCTTCCAAATTTCAGACAAATTCGTTCAGCCATTCGAGCGTGAAAGAGTAACAAACATCCATACATCCATACTTACAAACTTTCGCATTTATAATATTAATAGGATAAGATGCCTAATAACTATTGTATGGACTGTATTTCGGAACTCCGTACTAGGTATATACTATTGAATAAATAAGTATGTTTCCAAATATCTGAAAGATTATTTCCTTTCTTCTATCTATTTCCGCCATTCCTGCTTTCAAGGAAGGGATATTTTCTGTTATAAAGTGCAAGTAGCGCGAAGACAGGAACAGGGCAAGCCTATGTCTAATAAAAAATGAACTTCTAATTTTTTTAATTTAAAAAATTTAGAGCGCGAAAGCTTACGCTACATTTATAGAGTACAAAAAATACAAGTGCGAAAAAATATGGTTTTGTAAAAAACGAAGGTTGCAAAATATAACTCTAAGGCCCACTTGCATGATCCTAGGTTAACCTACTTAACCCGAAATTAATATCTAATACAGGGTTAAATCATTTTTTCTCTTGCGCAACCTCGAGCTTGCATTAAAGCTTAAGCCATAGATTATATTACTAACTATGTAATCCCCCGAAGTTGGAGGGTTATATTTCTGACTCTAGATTTGTAAAGTCAAAATTATGAGGTTTTGTCGATTTGTGTTGCGTATTTGAAGATAAATAACATATTAAGTTCCTATACTATTTTTAGAATGATTATGAGTAATTGTTTTCTGATGGTGATGAAGAAATTGTTGAATTCAGATTTTTTTTAATACAAGAATTACGTAACAAATAGACCATTTTAGTTTACATAGAGACAAAGTTTGAAAAAGGAAACGTTTTATATTTATTAGATAAAATTGAGAATAAATTAATACAGCCTACACACAACCAGCCTGTTTACAGCGAGGTTTTTGGACAATGAACCAACTTGTGTGCACGTTAAGGTTGTATCCAACTGGAAGTCAATTATTGACTTGTAGTGATTTATCGGAATTTACGGTATCTGGATAAGAAGATTTTCTATTGTTTTTAGAGGAATTCAAGTGTAAATCCACTTGAAAGTAGGATACCTGGTATTATTACAGTAACTTGCGTTCTACACAATTTGGTACGTCCACGAAATGACAAAGAGCCTTCTCTTGATCCTGAATATCCTCTTTTACTTGGAGAGTATGATCCAGACACACACAACACAGACAACACAGTAGGACTGTGAAGTGGCTGCCACTTCACAGTCTAACTGTGTTAGGAATACCCGGAGATTTAGCGCATGTGAAGTACTAGTAATACAACATTTTCGGCGATTGATTTGAGTAATTAAAATAAGAAATATATACATCTCAGTTGAAGTTTGTTTATTTCACTTATTATCTAAGAAATATAATTAACATAATTTTTCGTAATGACCGTATTTTGCCTTAGCTTCTTCAATTTTCATTCCATTAACCTCTTTTATTTCAATGGGCGACACAATTTGATATTGCAATTTGCATTAGGCCGCTGTCTCCGTCATATAATATAAATCGTATAAAGCCCGTCGATAGTTGGCCCAACCAAACTCCACTTATTTTATCCAGCAGAGAGTCGTCAGGTTGTTTTGATGGTGGTCCACCTCCAACAACATAATTTTTTCAATGACTATTATTATATATTTAAAATAATATTACAAAGGAGAAAACTGTCGCTACTAGTGAAATTCGGAACGCGTAAATGTGGCATTTTTTCCATCTTATTACTAAAAAGTAATGCAAAACACGAAAAAAATAACTACTAAATTGTTTTCAAAAATTGTAAGCTGTCAAAACTATACCAAAACACGATGTCCTTTTGAGCCTGACATAAAAAAAAGACATAAATAACAAATTCCTGTTGCGAGAAAGACATGAGAATACTAATGTAATACGTTATTTGCCCTTTCATATTTGGCAGGATGTAAAAAGAATGAATGAATTTGAGTTTACAGAGTAAAAATGTTGGGTTACTATACCCAGAGATAATTTTTGGTAGTACAAGATAAAACAAGAGTTAAAGATTGACAAATTAACTTCGAGTTTACAACCTCGGAGTTATATAATTATCCTACGAATTCCGTGCAAGTGAGCCTTAGTCTTCTTTTATTCTTCCCTACCAAAATACTTTATTTTTTGATGCGTACTATATTTTTTATGGATTTTTTTCACAAATACTGTTTTCAGACAAAAAACTGTTTGCAATCCTATTCTCAGCTAACATCGATTATGTAGATATTTGTTATGTTATACTTTTAGTATTAAATTTAATACTCAAAGATGTTATAGCAGTTGGCAATTATTAAACAAATATCGCGTGATATTTGCTATTGCTTGGTTATTGCAAGTAATACAATAACTCTGTATTTGGAAATTCATGGATAAATAAACACATCCAAAACCTGTTTATAAAGAAATTACTTCTTACAAAAGTCGATATTATATTCAAAACTATAAACCCTTAATATTATTACTTAGGCAAAAGTATATGTGTATATGTTCGTACCGATATTCGTACGGCTGGAGCGATTTTGTTGAATTTTAGCAGAGAAATAGATTTATCGCCTCTGTGGTCTAACGCTCCGGTATTGGATTAGACTTTATGAAGTCTAGGGTTCGATTCCTGGTTCGGAAAACAAAAGCAAAATGTTTTTTTTTTCAATTTGCTCATAAAAACAAAGTTGTTTGGGATTTGAAATGAACTTGGTTTGCTATAGATTTGTTAGTATGTTACTTAGTGTTTTTGCCTAAATGTGGGTTTCCTAGATGGTCATCTGCCTACCTCTTCGGGGCTACGGGCGTGAAGATACTTTTACTTTAAGGAAGGTAACTTTTAATCCCCATAATTGAGCAATATGCGGTCGAAACCGCGGGAAAGAATTCAATATTTAACCAATACAGATTTTTTCACTCTTTATTTGTGGCATTAACTAGAAAAATGAATAAATGTCAAGCCATAATTGAGATAAATTACTTTTTCACACTGAAATTGAGTGAGTTTTATTATTCAGTGTAGATTTTATTTATTACATTTTTGACTATAGCTTGTGTATTTGTTTAAACCCTTTTTAAACTTTCTTGTTTATAAGTACCTTAAAATTGTTTTTATGTAGATGACCCGATGGACGTTGTTCTTTCTTTGCTGAGAAATGAGAATGTTAAATTCGTTTTGGACAACTGACAGTTACGTATTTTTTTTTATTTAATTTACTAGGTGGTAGAGTNNCCCATTCTTGCCGCCATAACGTAAGTGCTTGCCGTTGACGTGTTCCGGTTCCGAGGATAAGGTAACCGGTAAACTTACTGTTGCTAGGGGCCTAACATACCGGCCTAAGATTGACAACGCACCATTTCCATCAGGAAATCCGCCTGCATGTTTGCATTCTAATATCATAAAAACTAACAGAGATAGTAGCGGTGCAGAGTCGTGTCGAATAACTTCAGTCATACAGATTTCTGACAGTTTGGACATAAGTAATGCAACGGTTTGAGAACCACTGTAACGATAACAATGAATCTGTTATATAGGTCATTATGTATAGGTCATTGACACAGTATGCACAAAGGTTTTTAATAAAATATTAAGATTGAAACCAAAGTTTCACTAACGTTACTAATTTTGAAGCTCAAACGAATACTTAGAATACGAAGAATAGAATACGAATAAATACGAAGAATATTTAAGCTGTCTATATTTCACATTTTTATACAAAAAACTAGCCGATCCGGCGACCTTTGTAATGTGTACTGCTTTAGTTTGGAAACATACTGACAGACAGCAGCGCCAGCTAGAGTCCAGTTTTCAAACTATCCAGGAACCCGTTAAAACGTACATACAAAATGTCAACCAAGCCCAGCCTTTTAGGAGTTACTTGACAAACACACATACCTACAGCAGAATCACATATCACGTTCAGTTATTTTCTTCACAATACATTATATGATAGGTAATTGACATCACTGTATCAGGCCATTAGAATATTAACATTACTATGAACGCCATCTTAACCGATTACAAAAGATAATAAGAATTAATACAGGTCGCCTATAGAAAAAAAATATGATGCGTTGCTATCTGAGGTTAAAGTGTCAATGCTCCAGTGTCTGTCGTATTGTTTGCGTGAGTGTATTATGTTTGTTGTTTGAGTGATTATAAGAGAGAGCACAATGTGTGTGTGTTTATTTGAATGAAAATAATATGTAGGTATTACGATTTTTTAATCACTGAGTAGGCTTTAATAATGTACCTATGTTCTAGTCTAAGTTATTAGTTATCACTATATTGACAGTCTAACGGTCGCACTCAGAGACCTCAATTAACATTAATCTATCATTAAATAATAAATTTATATAGAAAATGTCGACTTACGGCCAATGTTAATAATATTTCTCTAAAGATGGATTTCAAGCAATCTAGATAGCTGCGTATCCGCCGGTCTATCCTATACCTCATTGCCATATTTATCCTGTCCATAGATATGTTATTGGCAAGCGATAACATAAAAATGGATCAAAATATCAATCTTGGACAGCAAGTTTTGGATTAGGATTGATTATTAATATTGGCCGTTAATGAATAATGACTGATTAAAAGGCGTCTGTTAGCTTGACCGTTAATAAGTTCTTGTTATTTGTTGCCTGTCTTATTATTCAAATTAATAAAACCGAAGTTTTATATGAACACAACATATTTTGGTTCTTTGACTTACCTCAAAGTTGATTTTTTTTGTTTGTAAAGGATCGTCTGATCTGTAAATGGCGAAATATCTTCTCCCAAACACTTTGTTAAAACAAAAACCGGATCGCAACATTGTTTTACAGCTCAAAATTAGCAGTTGCTTGATAAAGCTTCTAGTACTTATTACTAAATACTACTAAACCATTGTTTCAGTTTCAGACAAAATGTTTTCCTCGAATGAAATCATAAAACAACAAAGACAATATAAAATCGAAACACAATTAAAATGGCGTTCGCCGGAGATAAACGCAACAAATAAAATGAGAATTGAGAACATTTTATCACAGCTGATAGTAAAACCAAATTAAATAAACGAGAAACATTATTTTTTTACAAAGATTACATAGTATGTTAAAACTAGTAAATAGCAGAATAAATATGATTTGTCAGGATTTTAATTATTTTGAAGCGCAGCTATTTCAAGAACAATCAAAAACTCGAAAACTTTTTTCGTACCTACCTAACAATTCGCAGAATGACAGAATGTTAATGGGATAGACATACACATAAAGATGTACTGCGTAATTGTTTTACTTTTTATTTCTATTAAAATATGGCAAAAAGAATATAGTCACTGCCTTTTACCTCCTTTCAGGAACACCAAAGAGTATATAAATACTACGTAATAAGAGGCGGGACTTCCATAGATACATAGCAAATCCGAATTTGCTTAAAGTTTAGTTGAAAAATTATAACCCTTATAATTTGAAAGTAAGTCTAAAGGCATTCATATGGAAGGCAACTAGTGTCATACGATTTGGGCGAATAAAAAACATAGCAAACTTATTTTTTTTTAATTTTTTTATATGAAAGTTGCGCCAAACTGGGAACACGCTAAGACCATTCGGCCCAACCATACTGCCTCCGTACGTCTACGTCTTCCTTTATAATAAATTACTTTTCTTGTTGTTTATTTCCAAATAAATTCTTAAGTTTTTTTATATTATAGTCATAAGTCGTTAAAGAATGTCATGTCAGGTTCTTTAGAAAAGCGGTGACCTCTTCATTCAGTAAGATTTGGCGGCAACGAGGAAATACACTATACACTAATATCTTTATTAGTATTCAAATTGTGCACTAAATTAACTAATTTTACTTACAATGTTCACGAATTTCAATAATTACGAAAAAATTACGACCATTTTCTTTCACAATCCCTACGCTGCCTATTATCAAAGAGTATATAAATACTACGTAATGA